>BKCP01004350.1:462081-502527 GCA_008636005.1 Striga asiatica | reverse complement strand
TNNTNNNTNTGATTATAATAAAATGGTTGTTGATGGTTGTTTGAACTACTTAACATATCTTATTATTTTCAAAGTCAAAAGTTAGTAAATACTATTTAAATAAAATTTGATTTTATTTAAATATTACTAAATGTTGATTATTTTATGCTAAAATGTTTAGTATAAATATGTGCAAAATGGTTTTGCAATTAAGTGAAGTTTTTGATCCTAAATTTCTAAGTGTTAGAAAGAGAAGAAAGTGTTCTTCATTAAACTTCAAGAAAGAGTTCTTAAAATTCCCAAATAAAATTCATAAATATTCCTATACAAGAAAACCGAGTCTTTTCTACTAGCGAAGGAAAGTCGTCGGAACCGGGCTTCATAGGGTGGATACGTTTAGAGGGAAGACACTTGGATTCCTCTAGCGAGTAACCTCAAGTCGTTGAAGTTACAACCGGGAACCGATTCCCTCATCCATCATCAATAGTGAAGGAGTTCAAGACATTCGGTAAATATTTTTACTAGTATTTACTTTATAGTAACAAATCAAAATTTGTATATGATGCATGTTTTAAAGATGACGATCAATTAATTCGCAATTAGTATGTACGGGTGTTGTATTTATACGATAAATACTTACTTTAAAAATTTTAAATTTCGCTGCGTACAGCCCGTACGGTACTATCGAACCCAACACTTTTCACCCTTACCATTTCGGTATTCCTTTGGCATCTCCTCTTGCGCCGGATACCCGTGGACACTGTGTTACACACGAGGGGGATGTCCTTTCCCTCTCGGTGTGTGTGTTGTTCTGAGACTAGACGCCATGAGACCGAGACCTTTACCCACCTTTTTCTAGAGAGTGAGATTGTGAGGAGAGTGTGGGAGCATTTTGCCACCTGGACACATATATCCCTACCCACCACAGACAATTTCTTTAAGCTCCTAATTTTTTATCACAGAGCACACACCTTAGACACGTGGGCTTCCTCATTCCTTGTCTGATCCTTTGGTTCGCCTGGACAGAGAGAAATAGTACGAAGCATAGGGATATTACTTTTTTGTTTTCTCACATTTTTTTGCAGGTAGAGAGACACATTTCACTCCTCATAGCATTGGGCAGGCTCACGGCCCGAGATTGGACAGGCTGCACGCCGCCACACTACTACATGGTGGCTTCCCCGCCGCCTGTTCGGACCCCTCGGCCCAGAGCTGTTGTTTGGCTTCGACCCGACTCTCCGTGGGTCAAGCTGAATACTGATGGCTCATTTGATCACCACACCAGAGCTGCCGGAAGAGGAGGCTTTTTTCGGGACAATAGCGGCGCCATCATCACCGCCTTCCACGCGCCCCTTCAGGCCTCCTCGAGCTATGACGCAGAGATTCAGGCATTACAGATTGGCCTTCAGATTGTTGTCCACCTCTCTAGTCATATATGGATCGAGCTGGATGCTGCGGCTGTCGCCACCCTCCTGACTTCGGGCCATCAGGGCTCGTGGCAGATTCAGCACCCGCTTATGCGCATTAGAGCTCTACTTCGATCTGTCCATCACAGGATCACGATCATTTTCCGTGAGGGGAACAGACCTGCTGACTACCTTGCCAGCCTTGGCGCCACCATACCCGATACACATACGTTCCAGACCGACATTGCTCCACTCCGCCTTCGCACGCTTGTACGGGTGGACCAGCTTGGATATCCATCTTTCCACTTTCAGTAGATTAGGTTTATCGTTTTCATTTGATTAGATCTTCATTTTTATTTTCGGGCACTTGTTTGCCCGTAGACAGACTTTGTACTTTCTTTTATTTGTTTGGCTTGTGAGACCTTGTAGACTGTTGATATTTTGGGCCCCCGTTTTAGGTTCTTGATCTATGCACAGGTTGGGGATCCAGCCCAATCCCCCGCCCTCCCGGGGCGTTGTTTGTTTTTGAAAAAAAAAAGAAAAAAAAAACTAGCAACAAAACACAACTAACCTAACAAGAAAGAAATAACATAACAACAAAAGACAAATGGTCAATGGTCAACGTCGGAGTCAACGGTCAACGCCAGAGTCAACGGTCAGTGAAAAGCAAATGTGCATTAAAATCAAAATAAAATAATTATATCAAAATAAATAAGTAAAGAAATTTATATTCTTATAATATAATGATAAAAAATTTAGTATAAAACTAATAATTAGTAAATTAATAACGTTAATTATTTAAAATAGTACCTATATTTTACACTGAATTGGTTAAAATCCTTTTTTTAATATTACAGAAACACACACACACACACATATTTATATTATCTAGAACTTAATAATTTTATGCATTGCTATATTGGTCAAGTAAGTTTTGATTTTGTGCAATTTAGCACTTAAAATAGAATTAATATGTAAACTTATATTATATGACTAAATTAAATATTTAATATTAGTCATAAACTAAAGTGATCAAAACTTAACATTCCAAATAAAACACAAGTTTTATTTTAAACAATACTAGTAATATACTAATTACTTAATATTTCACCGAAAATTCCTAAAGCAATAGTTTATATTTTTTATGTAAGTCCACTAAGTTATGCAATTTGGAATTTCATACAGTATGCATGAAGAGTTATACAATTATAATAATAAAAGTAGTTATGCAATTTGGAATTTCATATAGTATGCATGAAGAGTTATACAATTATAATAATAAAAGTAGTAATAATAATGCTAGTAGTAGTAACAACAATGACCATAACAAGTTTGATGTTATGTATTTTATGCACAACAAATTTCACCAAAAATTCCAAAATTATTCCAAAATCAATAGTTTATATATTTTATATAAGTCCAATAAGTTTGATGTTATGCAATTTAGAATTTCATAAAGTATGCAAGAAGAGTTATACAATCATAGTAATAAAAGTAATAATAATAGTGCCATTAACAACAACAACAACAAAAATAATTTCAATAGTTCGTTGGCGTTAATTAATAATATTATACAAAAAATTATAGTAGTTTCATGGAACAATTTATGTTAAATAACATAGCTAGTAATACTGCTTATAAAATAAGTATTTGAAAATTCGAGGAGATTTTTTTATCTTTATATATATAGGGATTGGTTCAAATGCATCCGCTTATTTAAAGTGAGGACGTGAGACTCATTCCTAGCCACAAGATTTAGATCTTCATTTAAATAATAATTCTTTATTTTTACTATTTAATTCTTTATTTTTCATTATTTAAATATTATTATGACCATTGACCGTTGACTCCGGTGTTGACCGTTGACTCCGGCGTTGACTTCCGTCGTTGACCGTTGACCATTTGTCTTTTGTTGTTATGTTATTTCTTTCTTGCTAGGTTAGTTGTGTTTTGTTGCTAGGTTAGTTGTTTGTTGTTGCTAGGTTAGTTATTTGTAGCTGCTAGGTTAGTTGAGTTTTGTTGCTAGGTTAGTTGTCTTAAGTTGCTAGGTTATTTTTTTCTTGCTGCTATGTTAGTTGTTTTTTGTTGCTAGGTTTTTTTTTCCAAACAACGCCCCCGAGGGGCGGGGGATTGGACTGGATTCCCAACCTGTGCATAGATCAAGACCCCAAAACAAGGCCCAACAAATCCACAGTCTACAGTCTACGGAGTCTCAAAAACAAAACAACAAAGAAATAACAATACAACGTCTGTCTTCGGGCTAACAGGTGTCCGTAAATAGAATTCTAATCTACTGAAAGCAATAAACCTAATCTACTGAAAGCGGAACGATGGATATCCAAGCTGGTCCATCCGTACGAGCGTGCGAAGCCGGAGTGGAGCAGTGTCGGTCTGAAACGTATGTGGGTTTGGTATGGTGGTGCCAAGGCTGACAAGGTAGTCCGCAGGTCTGATCCCCTCACGGAAAATGTGCGTGATCCTGTGATGGACAGACCGGAGTAAAGCTCTAATACGCATAAGCGAGTGCTGAATCTGCCACGAGCCTTGGTACCCCGAAGTCAGGAGGATGGCGACAGGTGCAGCGTCTAGCTCGATCCAAATATGGCTAGATAGGTGGACAGCAATCTGAAGGCCGATCTGTAATGCCTAAATCTCTGCATCGTAGCTCGAGGAGGCCTGAAGGGGCGCGTGAAAGGCGGTGATGAGGGCACCTCTGTGGTCCCGGATCAAGCCTCCTCCTCCGGCAACTCCGGTATGACGATCAAAAGAGCCAGCAGTGTTCCGCTTGACCCACGGAGAGTCAGGTCGAAGCCAAACAATAGCTCTGGCCCGAGGAGGCCAAACAGGCAATGGAGGGGCCACCATGTAACGGTGTGGCAGCGTGCATCCTGTCTAGTCTCGGGCCGTGAGCCTGTCCAATGCTATGAGAAGTGAAATGTGTCTCTCTACCTGCAAAACAATGTGAGAAAACAAAAAAGTAATATCCCTATGCTTCGCAATATTCCTCTCTGTCCAGGTGAACCAAAGGATCAGACAAGGAATGAGGAAGCCCACGTGTCTAAGGTGTGTGCTCTGTGAGAAAAAACTCAGGAGCTCAAAGAAAGTGTCTGTGGTGGGTAGGGATATATGGGTCTTTTGTTGCTAGGTTAGTTCTTTCTTGCTGCTAAGTTAGTTGTCTGATGCTACTAGGTTAGTTGTCTTTTGTTGCTAGGTTATTTCTTTCTTCCTGCTAGGTTAGTTATCTTTTGTTGCTAGGTCAGTTATCTTTAGCTGCTAGGTTAGTTGTGTTTTGTTGCTAGGTTAGTTTGTTGTTGCTAGGTTAGTTGAGTTTTGTTGTTAGGTTAGTTGTCTTAAGTTGCTAGGTTATTTCTTTCTTGCTGCTAGGTTAGTTGTCTTTTGTTGCTAGGTTAGTTCTTTCTTGCTGCTAGGTTAGTTGTCTTTTGTTGCTAGGTTATTTTTTTCTTGCTGCCAGGTTAGTTCTCTGTAGTTGCTAAGTTAGTAGTTGCTAGGTTAGTTCTCTGTAGTTGCTAGGTTAGTAGTAGCTAGGTTAGTTGTATGTAGTTGCTAGGTTAGTTCTCTCTAGTTGTTAGGTTAGTTGTCTTTTGTTGCTAAGAGCTGGTCCCATTTTAAGAGCTGGTCCCATTTGATCTGCCCCCTATATATATACATATATATATATATATATATATATTTGAGGATTAAATTTCTTAAATCAATAAGTATTGCGAGAGTTTCGAATATGAATGAAATCAAAATCAATAATTAGGAATTTATTCCACAATGGAATCATATCTTTTATGTAAAATTTCGCATTTAGCCATCATAAATAAATCATTTTTATTAAAATGCAAGGCAAATCCAAATTATAAGGGATATTCTCATATATTTTGAATGACTAGAGATGAGTTAATCAAAATGTTATATAGGAGACAAATAAGATAAAATTTGCACATGCTACGCTCATCTCTCATTCATTCTCTTTACATACAATATATCGCGCTCTTGGCCTGTTTTTTATATTATGGATTTCATTGATAGTTAATACCTTTAATTTTAGAACTCGTGAGACTATTATTATTTATTTGATCTAA
This sequence comes from Striga asiatica, assembly GCA_008636005.1. Taxonomy (NCBI): domain Eukaryota; kingdom Viridiplantae; phylum Streptophyta; class Magnoliopsida; order Lamiales; family Orobanchaceae; genus Striga; species Striga asiatica. The sequence goes on along the minus strand of BKCP01004350.1, from coordinate 497,051 downwards.
TGGGACTATTTTTGTACATATGCAAAGTTGCGAGAAATCTTTTAATTTTATTTAAACCCACGTGGATGGGACATGTCAGTTAACGAACACATGGACATAATATATTATCTCCGGTAAAACACATGAAATTGCGATGAATATTTAGTTTCATTTGGCCTTTAATACTTTTAATTTTAGGCCTATGTGATTATTATTAATTATTTGATCAAACGTGATTACTTTTGAACATATGAAAAGTTACAAGATCACTTTAATTTATTGTTTTTTAAACCCACTTGGATGAGATATTTCAGTCAACAAGGCACATCAACATGATTATTTCCAGCATAACACTTGAAATTAGGGTGAAAACTATCCTTATTTTATTGTTTTCAAAAGTTACATATAGAATTTTTATTTATCAACTTCATTTCAATGAGAATATTTTTTATTGGTATCTATAATTCTGGGACTACTCATAAGTTTTTGGCACATTAATTTTATGCATTGCCATATTGGTCAAGTAAGTTTTGATTTTGTGCAATTTGGCACTTAAGATAAAACTAATACGTAAATTTGTGCAATTTGTGCAATTTTATGCGTCCGGGTCGCCGGCGAGCTCTGGCGTCTGGTCGACCGCGACGAAGCATTCATGAGAGCTCTTCGACGTCGGTGAAAGCCCTGCCGTCTTTCAATTTCAGTGACGACGGCTCGTTGGGAGCTTAACGACGGCACATTGGGAAGTCGATGACCGGCGCTGTCAAACTCGCCGGGTAGCTGCCGGCCTCTGTGACGGACGTTCGACCGTCTGCGGTGATGAGGACAGAGCTGGCGGATGGTCAGGGTTGTGTGGTGCGACTGTGGGTATGAGTGCATGTATATGTGTGTATGTACAGAGTGTGTGTGAGAGAGAGAGAGGGTTTAGGTGGGGTGGGTGAGAGAGGGATTGGGCCAGAATTGATGTGGTTGACCATTGATGGTTGGCAGTTGGCAGGAATTAATGTGGAGTAGGGTCCAATTTTTTGTGTTTGGTGTGAAAAATTACCACAATACCCTTAATGAAGATGTAATTTTGGCTTTTTACTAAGATATTAGATCATTCGATCTAATGGCTATGATGTATTTTTATTTCTTTCGCTGAGCAATATTCTCGCTGGAGCGTGACCACATACATACATATATATATATATATATAATTGCTGGTAAAACAATTAATACATATCAGCCAACATTTAAAATCTATCACACTCATGTAATGTTTTCTAAACTTGGTTGTAACGTGATTGTTGTACAGCGACGAGATACTGTTTGAACCATTAAGTTTGAATGATTATAATTTTTTTCTTTAATTTGTATGTTGATTACTCACATATAAAGGAAGTCATAATTATATAGATACAACCCAAAATATTTGAAAAAAAAAAAAACATCATTTAAAATACATATCCTTTCATCAGGTCCTTCAAAGTATTCCTGCAAGATTGTAAATTATTAGTTGAATTTACTGGAACAAAAATATTTTCCAAAAAATAGGATGATTATATGAACATATATTAATACTAAAATGCCGATATTTACACCCTTGGTTGAAACACAAATCATTTCCAAGTAATCCCTGTACATCAGCCCATATAAATGATTTCACTGATTTTTAATAATAAACAAAATGAAACTTTTTTTGTAAATTTAATGGTTGCATAATATAGTGGAATCTAAAATTATATATGTGTGATCATAAAAAGAAAAAGAAAGATAAATTATCGTATATGTCTTATTTTAATAAAACTAATACCTACACATCTACCTATTATATATGTCCGGTTGTGTCGTTCTGAGAATGACTCGGAATATAAGGTTTCGAAGCCTTGATAGGGGTGATGAGTACGATGAGTGGAGGCTCTTCTCGGAGTGACTTGCAAGAATTGACGACGGTACAATCGGTGGATCGAATGACGATTGTGCCGATATCGACGTTTCCGACAATATTTTTCTAATGTCACAGAGGGATTCTATTACCACTACTGTAAGAATACCTATCCGTTGTTGAGGAAATTAGGCGACGACCTAGTTATCTCAATACTCGCTCCCACAATTCATGTCGTTGAGTCTGTTAACGAGTACATGAGCTATTTGAACTCATCCGAGAAGGACTTATTTGAGTTCGAATACCGCTTGCAAGTCATACGCTGGATATGACTCTCTTCAAGATCTTCATACTTCTAAATTTCACAATGGGATTAAGTGCTCGAGACTTCAAAATCATAAATTGACAAGAGATGAGTTAATCAAAATATTATATAAGAGACCAATAAGATAAAATTTGCACATGCTACTTTCATCTCTCATTCATTCTCTTTACATACAATATATCGCGCTCTTGCCTTGTTTTTGATGTTATGGATTTCATTGACAGTTAATATCTTTAATTTTAGAACTCATGAGACTATTATTATTTATTTTGATCAAATGGGACTATTTTTGTACATATGCAAAGTTGCGAGAAATCTTTTAATTCTATTCAAACCCACGTGGATGGGACATGTCAGTTAACGGACACATGGACATAATGTATTATCTCCGGTAAAACACGTGAAATTATGGTGAATATTTTTTTATTTCATTTGGCCTTTAATACTTTTAATTTTAGACCTATGAGATTATTATTAATTATTTTGATCTAATGTGATTACTTTCGAATATATGAAAAGTTACAAAACCACTTTAATTTATTAATTTTTAAACCCACTTGGATGAGGTATTTCAGTCAACGGGGCACATTAACATGATTATTTCCAGCAAAACACTTGAAATTAGGGAGAAAGTTATCCTTATTTTATTATTTTTAAAAGTTACGTAGAAAACTATTATTTATCAAATTCATTTTAATGAGAATATTTTTTATAGTTATCGATAATTCTGGGACTACTCATAATGTTTTCACACATTTATTTTATGCATTGCTATATTGGTCAAGTAAGTTTTGATTTTGTGCAATTTGGCACTTAAAATAGAATTAATATGTAAACTTATATTATATGACTAAATTAAATATTTATTATTACTCATAAACTAAAGTAATTAAAACTTAACATTCCAAATAACACATAGGTTTTATTTTAAACAATTCTAACAATATACTAATTACTTAATATTTCACCAAAACTTCCAAAAGCAATTGTTTATATATTTTATGTAAGTCCACTAAGTTTGAAGTTATGCAATTTGGAATTTCATATAGTATGCATGAAGAGTTATACAATTATAATAATAAAAGTAGTTATGCAATTTGGAATATCATATAGTATGCATGAGGAGTTAGACAATTACAATAATGATAGTAGTAATAATAATGCTAGTAGTAGTAACAACAACGACCACAAAAAGTTTGATGTTATGTATTTTATGCACAACAAATATCACCAAAAAATTCCAAAATTATTCCAAAATAAATAGTTTATATAATTTTTATAAGTCCAATAAGTTTGATGTTATGCAATTTAGAATTTCATAAAGTATGCAAAAAGATTTATACAATCATAGTAATAAAAGTAATAATAATAATAATGCCAGTAACAACAACAACAAAAAAAATAATTTCAATAGTTCATTGGCGTTAATTAATAATATTATAGAAAAACTTATAGTGGTTTCATGGAACAATTTATGTTAAATAACATAGCCAGTAGTGCTGCTTATAAAATAAAATAAGTATTTGAAAATTCGAGGAAAAACTTTTATCTTTATATATATATTAAGATTAAATTTCTTAAATCAATAAGTATTGCGCGAGTTTCGAATATGAATGAAATCAAAATCAATAATTAGGAATTTATTCCACAATGGAATCATATCTTTTGTGTAAAATTTCGCATTTAGCCATCATAAATAAATCATTTCTACTAAAATGCAACGCAAGTCCAAATTATAAGGGATATTCTCATATATTTTGAATGACTAGAGATGAGTTAATCAAAATGTTATATAGGAGACAAATAAGATAAAATTTGCACATGCTACGCTCATCTCTCATTCATTTTCTTTACATATAATATATCGCGCTCTTGGGTTGTTTTTTATATTATGGATTTCATTGATAGTAAATACCTTTAATTTTAGAACTCGTGAGACTATTATTATTTATTTGATCTAATGGGACTACTTTTGTACATATGCAAAGTTACGAGAAATCTTTTAATTTTATTTAAACCCACGTGGATGGGACATGTCATTTAACGAACATATGGACATAATATATTATCTCCGGTAAAACACATGAAATTGCGATGAATATTTAGTTTCATTTGGCCTTTAATACTTTTAATTTTAGGCCTATGTGATTATAATTAATTATTGATCAAACGTGATTACTTTTGAACATATGAAAAGTTACAAGATCACTTTAATTTATTGTTTTTTAAACCCACTTGGATAAGATATTTCAGTCAACAGGGCACATCAACATGATTATTTCCAGCAAAACACTTGAAATTAGGGTGAAAACAATTCTTATTTTATTGTTTTCCAAAGTTACATATAGAATTTTTATTTATCAATTTCATTTCAATAAGAATATTTTTTATTGGTATCTATAGTTCTGGGACTACTCATAAGTTTTTGGCACATTAATTTTATGCATTGCTGTATTGGTCAAGTAAGTTTTGATTTTGTGCAATTGGGCACTTAAGATAAAATTAATATGTAAATTTGTGCAATTTGTGCAATTTTATGCGTCCGGGTCGCCGGCGAGCTCTGGCGTCTGGTCGACCGCGACGAAGCATTCATGGGAGCTCTTCGACGTTGGTGAAAGCCCTGCCGTCTTTCAATTTCAGTGACGACGGCTCGTTGGGAGCTTGACGATGGCACATTGGGAAGTCGATGACCGGCATTGTCAAACTCGCCGGGTAGCTGCCGGCCTCTGTGACGGACGTTCGACCATCTGCGGTGATGAGGCAGAGCTGGCGGATGGTCAGGGCTGTGTGGTGCGACTTTAGGTATGAGTGCATGTATATGTGTGTGTGTGTGTGTGTGTGTGTGTGTGTACAGAGTGTGTGTAAGAGTGAGAGGGTTTAGGTGGGGTGGGTGAGAGAGGGATTGTGCTAGAATGGATGTGGTTGACCAGTGATGGTTGGCAGTTGGCAGAAATTAATGTGGAGTGGGGTCCAATTTTTTGTGTTTGGTGTGAAAAATTACCACAATACCCTTAATGAAGATGTAATTTTGGCTTTTTACTAAGATGTTAGATCATTCGATCTAGTGGCTATGATGTATTCTTATTTCTTTCGCTGAGCAACATTCTCGCTGGAGCATGACCACATACATATATATATAATTGCTGGTAAAACAATTAACACATATCAGCCAACATTTAAAATCTATCACACTCATGTAATGTTTTCTAAACTTGGTTGTAACGTGATTGTTGTACAGCAACGAGATACTATTTGAACCATTAAGTTTGAATGATTATAATTTTTTTCTTTAATTTGTATGTTGATTACTCACATGTAAAGGAAGTCATAATTATATAGATACAACCCAAAATATTTGAAAAAAAAAAATCATTTAAAATACATATCCTTTCATCAGGTCCTTCAAAGTTTTCCTGCAGGATTGTAAATTATTAGCTGAATTTACGGGAACAAAAATATTTTCCAAAAAATAGGATGATTATATGAACATATATTAATACTAAAATGCCGATATTTACACCCTTGTTTGAAACACAAATCATGTCCAAGTAATCCCTGTACATCAGCCCATATACATGATTTCACTGATTTCTAATAATAAACAAAATGAAACTTTTTTTGTAAATTTAATGGTTGCATAATATAGTGGAATGTGTGATCATAAAAAAAAGAAAGATAAATTAGCGTATATGTCTTATTTTAATAAAACTAATACCTAAACATCTACCCATTATATATGTCCGGTTGTGTCGTTCTGAGAATGACTCGGAATATGAGGTTTCGAAGCCTTGATAGGGGTGATGAGTACGATGAGTTGAGGCTCTTCTCAGAGTGACTTGCAAGAATTGGCGACGTTACAATCGGTGGATTGAATGACGATTGTGCCGATATCGACATTTCCGACAATATTTTTCTAATTTCACAGAGGGATTCTATTACCACTACAGTAAGAGTACCTATCCGTTGTTGTGGAAATTAGGCGACGACCTAGTTATCTCAATACTCGCTCCCATAATTCAAGTCGTTGAGTCTGTTAACGAGTACATGAGCTATTTGAACTCATCCGAGAAGGACTTATTTGAGATCGAATACCGCTTGCAAGTCAGACGCTGGATATGACTCTCTTCAAGATCTTCATACTTCTAAATTTCACAATGGGATTAAATGCTCGAGACTTCAAAATCATAAATTGACAAGAGATGAGTTAATCAAAATATTATATAAGAGACCAATAAGATAAAATTTGCACATGCTACTTTCATCTCTCATTCATTCTCTTTACATACAATATATCGCGCTCTTGACTTGTTTTTTATGTTATGGATTTCATTGACAGTTAATACCTTTAATTTTAGAACTCATGAGACTATTATTATTTATTTTGATCAAATGGGACTATTTTTGTACATATGCAAAGTTGCGAGAAATCTTTTAATTCTATTTAAACCCACGTGGATGGGACATGTCAGTTAACGAATACATGGACATAATGTATTCTCTCCGGTAAAACACGTGAAATTATGGTGAATATTTTTCTTATTTCATTTGGCCTTTAATACTTTTAATGTTAGTCCTATGAGATTATTATTAATTATTTTGATCTAATGTGATTAGTTTTGAATATATGAAAAGTTACAAGACCACTTTAATTTATTAATTTTTAAACTCACTTGGATGAGGCATTTCAGTCAACGGGGCACATTAACATGATTATTTCCAGCAAAACACTTGAAATTAGGGAGAAAGTTATCCTTATTTTATTATTTTTAAAAGTTTCATAGAAAACTATTATTTATCAAATTCATTTTAATGAGAATATTTTTTATAGTTATCTATAATTCTGGGAGTACTCATAATGTTTTCGCACATTGATTTTATGCATTGCTATATTGGTCAAGTAAGTTTTGATTTTGTGCAATTTGGCACTTAAAATAGAATTAATATGTAAACTTATATTATATGACTAAATTAAATATTTATTATTAGTCATAAATTAAAGTGATTAAAACTTAACATTCCAAATAACACATAGGTTTTATTTTAAACAATTCTAACAATATACTAATTACTTAATATTTCACCAAAAATTCCAAAAGCAATAGTTTATATATTTTATGTAAGTTCACTAAGTTTGAAGTTATGCAATTTGGAATTTCATATAGTATGCATGAAGAGTTATACAATTATAATAATAAAAGTAGTTATGCAATTTGGAATTTCATATAGTATGCATGAAGAGTTATACAATTACAATAATGATAGTAGTATTAATAATGCTAGTAGTAGTAACAACGACGACCACAACAAGTTTGATGTTATGTATTTTATGCACAACAAATTTCACCAAAAATTCCAAAATTATTCCAAAATAAATAGTTTATATATTTTTTATAAGTCCAATAAGTTTGATGTTATGCAATTTAGAATTTCATAAAGTATGCAAGAAGAGTTATACAATCATAGTAATACAAGTAATAATAATAATAATGCCAGTAACAACAACAACAAAAAAAAATAATTTCAATAGTTCATTTGCGTTAATTAATAATATTATAGAAAAATTATAGTGGTTTCATGGAACAATTTATGTTAAATAACATAGCCAGTAATGCTGCTTATAAAATAAGTATTTGAAAATTTGAGAAAAAACTTTTATCTTTATATATATATATTAGGATTAAATTTCTTAAATCAATAAGTATTGCGCGATTTTCGAATATGAATGAAATCAAAATCAATAATTCGGAATTTATTCCACAATGGAATCATATCTTTTGTGAAAAATTTCGCATTTAGCCATCATAAATAAATCATTTCTACTAAAATGCAAAGCAAATCCAAATTATGAGGGATATTCTCATATATTTTGAATGGCTAGAGATGAGTTAATCAAAATATTATATAGGATACAAATAAGATAAAATTTGCACATGCTACGTTCATTTCTCATTCATTCTCTTTACATATATATATTGGAACCACACCATCATATCCCTGATTCCTAAATGTACAAATCCAGAAAACTTGGGAAGCTTCAGACCAATTAGTCTTTGCACAGTAATTTATAAGCTCATTTCCAAAGTGCTAGCTCAAAGATTAAAGAATTGCCTAGAATCTTGCATCAGTGACTTTCAAGCTGCATTTGTTGAAGGCAGACAGCTTATGGATAATGTCATCATTGCACATGAAGCTTTTCACTTTCTAAACAGACACTCCTCAGGTGCTAACTACTTCATGGCTCTCAAACTTGATTTAATTAAAGCATTTGATCGAGTAGAATGGATTTGCATAAAGAAAATCATGCTTCAAATGGGATTTCACAGTGATTTTGTCAAGCTTGTTATGGTCTGTGTCACTACAGCTACTTTCTCCTTCAAAATAAATGGAACAGTGAGTGGTATGGTCACACCAACTAGGGGAATTAGGCAAGGAGATCCACTGTCTCCTTACCTTTTCATCATCATAACTGAGCTTCTCACTGCTTTGATTGGTCAGTCAGTTGGCAATGAACAGTTCAGAGGTCTCAAACTGTCCAGAAATGGCCCATTGCTTACTCATCTTCTATTTGCAGACGACTCTCTATTTTTTTGCAAGGCAAGCACAGATCAAGCAGCAGTTCTAATGACAATTCTTGAGAAATATAGGCTCTTTACAGGTCAAACTGTCAACCTCCAGAAATCTGCAATCTTCTTCAGCAGAAACACTCCTCAGTCCATTAAATCTTCTATTTGTAATACTCTGAATGGAATCATCTCTCACAGATCAACAAGATATCTTGGCCTGCCACTTGGGATAGGAAAATCCAAGAAAGAAGTTTTTGCCTATCTGTTAACCTCAGTGAAGAAGAAGCTGCACAACTGGAAGACAAAATTTCTAAGCCCAGCTGGAAAGGAAGTCTTACTCAAAGCAGTTATACAGGCTTTGCCCATCTTCTCAATGTCTTGCTTCAAACTCCCAGTCACCCTTTGCTCTGAAATCTCCATGCTCTGTGCCAAATTCTGGTGGAACACAGGTGATCAGCAAACTAACAGCATCCATTGGAAGAAATGGTGTTATCTCACTTTGCCAAAAACTGCTGGTGGCCTAGGGTTCCTGGACTTGCAAATATTTAACAAGGCCCTTATATGCAAACAATTGTGGAGAGTAGCAGCCAATCCTAACCTTCTTGTGAGCAGAATCCTTAAAGGCAGATACTATCCCAATTCCTCAATTACTCAAGCAACTAAAACTCAGAATAGCTCTTGGATGTGGAGCTGCTGGCTAGAAGTTATGCCTTTCTTTTCCAAATGGCTGAAGACAGAAGTAAGAAATGGAGTTTCTACTCAAATAGCAGATTTCAATTGGGTTCCAAATCTCAATAAGCCAACTCCAACACTGATACCAATTGCCAGAGGTCATCTGAAATGGGTTCATGAACTCATTCAACCCAATGGCTTGCAGTGGAATGAGTGGCTGGTGAGGCAGGTTTTTGACCCTGGTGACAGTGAAGCCATCCTTAAGATTACATCCCTACATCCTAACAGAAATGACAGATTTTTTTGGGGCTTAGAGGCAAAAGGTGACTTCACAGTTTCCAGTGCATACAAGCAGCTCTCAAGCATCAAACTCACACAGCTCGACATTCCTGAAAGCAGTTCTAATGCCACTCTGAAAAAATCAATCATGTTCAGACATTGGAAATTAAAAATTATGGGAAAGGTGAAACATTTTATCTGGAAATGTATGACAGGAACCCTCCCTGTGGCTGTTCAACTGAGAAGAAGGAAAGTGAACATTGATCATATTTGTTCTATTTGTGGTGAAGCATCTGAAACCATTGAACATGTTCTTCTCACATGTCCTAGAGCAAGGAGGACCTGGGAGCTATCTCCAGTTTCTTGGAATGGCCTCCACACTGCCACAGACTCTTTCAAAACCTGGTGGTACCAAGTCTGCTCCATTAACCACACAGATGTTGCCGAAGCAAGGATACAATTATCAACATACATCCTTTGGTGGCTCTGGAAGTCCAGAAACCTGTGGATTTTTCAAAACTCACTAATGCCAGTAGCCTCAGTTCTCAAACAAGCTCAGGCAGATTGGCTCCAGTTCTGTTCCTCACATTATTGTCAGTAGATTTCTCTTTTTATTTTTTGCTTTTGTAGCTGTTGGTAGAGGTTGATTTTCCTTACTAGGCTTTTTAGCAGTGGTGGGAAGTTTCCTCTGTATTTTTATTTCGGTTTCTATTCCTCTTGTAGAGGCTCTAGACCATCCTTGGATGTGTCTCTCATTTTTACATTTTCAGGTGTATTTTGTATCTTGAACCTTGTATTGGGGCTTTGTTCCCCCTCAGTTATATTATAGCTCATCTGTCGTTCTGGGAAAATCATATAGTATGCATGAAGAGTTATACAATTACAATAATGATAGTAGTATTAATAATGCTAGTAGTAGTAACAACAACGACCACAACAAGTTTGATGTTATGTATTTTATGCACAACAAATTTCACCAAAAATTCCAAAATTATTCCAAAATAAATAGTTTATATATTTTTTATAAGTCCAATAAGTTTGATGTTATGCAATTTAGAATTTCATAAAGTATGCAAGAAGAGTTATACAATCATAGTAATAAAAGTAATAATAATAATAATGCCAGTAACAACAACAACAACAAAAAAAATAATTTCAATAGTTCATTTGCGTTAATTAATAATATTATAGAAAAAATTATAGTGGTTTCATGGAATAATTTATGTTAAATAACATAGCCAGTAATGCTGCTTATAAAATAAGTATTTGAAAATTTGAGAAAAAACTTTTATCTTTATATATATATTAGGATTAAATTTCTTAAATCAATAAGTATTGCGCGATTTTCGAATATGAATGAAATTAAAATCAATAATTAGGAATTTATTCCACAATGGAATCATATATTTTGTGAAAAATTTCGCATTTAGCCATCATAAATAAATCATTTCTACTAAAATGCAAAGCAAATCCAAATTATGAGGGATATTCTCATATATTTTGAATGGCTAGAGATGAGTTAATCAAAATATTATGTAGGATACAAATAAGATAAAATTTGCACATGCTACGTTCATTTCTCATTCATTCTCTTTACATACAATATATCGCGCTCTTGGCTTGTTTTCAATCTTATGGATTTCATTGACAGTTAATACCTTTAATTTTAGAACTCATGAGACTATTATTATTTATTTTGATCTAATGGGACTACTTTTGTACATATGCAAAGTTGCGAGAAATCTTTTAATTTTATTTAAACCCACGTGGATGGGACATGCCAGTTAACAAACACATGGACATAATATATTATCTCTGGTAAAACACATGAAATTGCGATGAATATTTATTTTCATTTGGCCTTTAATATTTTTAATTTTAGACCTATGTGATTATTATTAATTATTTTGATCGAATGTGATTACTTTTGAACATATGAAAAGTTACAAGACCACTTTAATTTATTGTTTTCTAAACCCACCTGGATGAGATATTTCAGTCAACGGGGCACATCAACATGATTATTTCCAGCAAAACACTTGAAATTAGGGTGAAAACTATCCTTATTTTATTGTTTTCAAAAGTTACATACAAAATTATTATTTAGGAACTTCATTTCAATGAGAATATTTTTTATAGGTATCGATATATCTGGGACTACTCATAAATTTTTGGCACATTAATTTTATCTTTTATGCATTGCTATATTGGTCAAGTAAGTTTTTGATTTTGTGCAATTGGCACTTAAGATAAAATTAATATGTAAATTTGTGCAATTTGTGCAATTTTATGCGTCGGGGTCTCCGGCGAGCTCTGGCCTCTGGTCGACCGCGACGAAGCATTCAGGAAAGCTCTCCGACGTTAGTGAAACCCTTGCCGTCTGCCAATTTCAGTAACGGTGGCTCGTTGGGAGCTCGACGACGGCGTTGGGAACTCGATGACCAGCGCTGTGAAACTCGCCGGGGAGCTGCCGGCCTCTACGACGGAAGTTCGACCGTCGACGGTGATGAGGGCGTAGCTGGCGGATGGTCGGGGCTGTGTGGTGCGACTGTGGGTATGAGTGCATGTATATATGTGCGTGTGTGTACAGAGTGTGTGTGAGAGAGAGAGAGAGGGTTTAGGTGTGGTGGGTGAGAGAGGGGTTGGGCCGGAATTAGCTCTTAATATATCCAAATAAAAACGTATTTTTGTATTTGCACAGATATAAAACACGTTTTTATTTGGATATATTAATTAGACATGTACTTCTATCATACAAAATTATTATTTTTTCTTAAGTTATTTTTATCATTCAAAACTAACTGAGATTTAAATTTTATTTTAACCATGCAACGTTTACATTAGTAAAATGAATAAAATAATTTATATATTTGTTACATATATTAGGAAAATAAACATAAATAAAAAAAATTATTAGTGTTTCTGATTTTTAGAAAAAAAAATGTGTCAAACCAACAATGCAACCAAATATAGCGGTTACAGCTTTGAATGTGTCAATCAATTTTAAGTTCCAACATTAGCCGTTACACATTTGAATATTTTGCTACCAAATTTAAAATTAATTCAGTAACTGATCCAAAAAAATAAATAATAAAAATCTATATATTAAGGTGTAACGGTTTTAGCAGATTAGTGAGTAATTAATTAAAAAAAATGTAACTCCTTTTGAAGAAAAATGAAAATAGATATTATTAAATGTTTTATTAAATGTATCAGCTAGTAATTATATATATATATATAGATTACACGAGCATCGAAAATGAATCATAGCTATATCAATAATTAGAAATATATTCCACAATGGAATCATATCTTATATTGTGGAAAATTTCACATTTAGCCATCATATTGTATTATTATGCCAGCGACGAATTTCAACATAGAACATATTTAGTGATGTAGACTATGGAATTAGATAAGTATAATAGAGTTACTATGGACTAGGTAGCACAATATTCAAATTCAAAATCTTACTTTGTTGTATTTACAATTGTTTTTCATCCTTTTTCAACATGTGACTATGCTGCCTTGATGGTTGTGGAGGGGAGCACGGAGTAGGGACTCCCAATTTACTTCGTATTAGGCTTGAGTCGTAGTACTCAAGTTGGTTTGTAACTATTTAATTATGCGATGACATTCTTATTCTGAATATTAAACTAAATTGACGTTAAGAAAAAAAAAAAAGATAAAAAAAAAAGACATGTGGCTACTAGGTATTTTTGGATGAGTTAAATAGTTTTATCAAATCCTTAATGATCCTGGAATAGAAAGACAAACGAAAAAACTTGACACAACAAGAATGCATAACTCATTCCTCATTAAGACTAAAAAAGCCAAGGAAATCCAAATTATTAGGAATTTTGACATATATATATTTTAGATGTCAGTGGATGAGTTAATCAAAAATATTACAAGGGATATAAATAAGATAAACGTTCATCTCGCCTTCATGCTCTTTACATACAATATATCGTGCTCTTGGCGTATTTTTTATATAAAAAAATTCCATTGGCCTTTAATACTTTTTCTTTTAGAACTCATGAGACTATTGTTAATTATTTGGATTTATTTTTTACTTTTTATTTTTCAAAACGATAAAATTTATAGCTCAAAAAAGAACAATAGACACGAAAGCTAACTAACCCTATGTACAACCACGGGGTTGAAGGGAGAACACTACAAACTAGTGTCCTAAACAAACTACCAAACTACAAGCTTGAGGAGCCTTCATTCCCAAGAAAACAACAAAACATATGAGCCTGGGCTAGAAGTTCCTCTCGCGGAAAAAAAGGGTAAAAACCACTGGTCATGACCTTAGTTTAAATCCTCAAAAGAACCTAAAACAAACACTCTAACTGTACAGAACTAAAAAGAAAAACTGAAAGCTAGCAACTACAAACAACAACAAAAACTACAAGCAAATAACCAGAACTAAACTATAACTAATCCTTAATTATTTTGATTTAATGGGATTACTTTTTAACATATACAAAGTTATGAGATCACTTTTATTCATTTTTTTAATTCACGTGGATGAGGCATGTCAGTTAATGAGGCACAAGGACATAATGTATTATTTCCGGCAAAACACGTGAAATTACTGTGACAATTATCCTTATTTCATTTAATTTTAATAGTTACGTACACAAATATTATTTATCAAATTCATTTCAATGAGAATATTTTTTTATAGGTATCTATAATTCTAGGCATACTTAATTTTTTTTTTTATGCATTACTATGTTGGGAAAATAAGTTTTGAATTTGTGCAATTTGACACTTTATGTAGAATTGATATGTAAACTTATATTATATAACTAAATTAAAAAATATTGATAGTGTTAAACTAAAGTGATTGAAACTTAACATAATTTAAAGTAATGTACGACTTCTATTTTAAACAATACTAAATAATGAATTAATTAAATGGTATTTTACAGAAAATTCCAATAATATTTCAAAATCAATAGTTTATGTATTTTATATAAGTCCAATGCATTTGAAGTTAATCCAATTTGGAAATTCATATAGTAAGGAGTGAAGAATTATACAATTATAATAAAAATAGTAGTAAAAATAATGCTAGTAGTAGTAATATAAACAACAACAACAAAGATTTCAATAGGTCTTTGGTGTTAATTAATAATGTGATTTAGAAAATTATAGTGGTTTCATATAACGATTTATGTTAAATAAAATAGCTGCTAATGAAGCTTATAAAAAAAGTATTTAAAAATTAAAAGAAAAAAATTTATCTATATATATTTTTTATTTTGTAGGAATATATTTCTTAAATCAATAAAGATTACGCGATTATCGAAAATGAATCAAAGCTATATCAATAATTAGAAAATATATTCCACAATGGAATCATATCTTATATTGTGCAAAATATCTCATTTAGGCATCATAATATTATTATGTCAACGACGAAGTTCAACGTAGAATGATTGGTATGATGGAATGGAATTTCATAGGAATGGAATGAATTGAAGAATGAAATGATTATGAGAATGGAATGAAACATGTTTTGTCATTGATGCGTTTGGTATGCAAAAAGAATATGACTGCAATAGAATGACTTCATCATTTTTTATTATAAAAATAAATAAAAGCGTTTTTTAAAAAATAATATACTTTTAATAAATTATATATAAATGTTTTTTTAATAATATATAAAAATAAAATAAATATTATTAATATTATATTTTTAATAATATATTTTGAATAATATATAAAAATAGAATAATATATTGTTTAATAATATAAAAAATAATATATTTTTAATAATATATAAAAATAAAATAATATATTAAATTAAATATAAAAAATAATATATTCTTAAAAGTAATATATTTTTAATAATATTTAAAAACAAAAAGTAATATTTTTTTAATCATATATATTTTATTTTTTAATTAAACAGTAAATAAAAGTAAATTTTTAATTTTTTATTTGAATTTATTTTTTAAAATAATATATTTGTAATAAAATTTAAAAATAAAGTAATATATTTTAATAATATATATTTTTAATATTTTTCAATAATATATTTTTAAAAGGAATATATTTTTAGTATATAAAAAATAATATATAAAAATAAAATAATATAATTTTAAATTATATATAAATGCTTTTTTAGTTTTATTTTTATATAAGTATTTAACATATCTAATTAAAAAATAAATAAAAGTACGTTTTCAATTTTTTTATTTGAATTTTGTTTTTTAAGTAATTTTATTTAATATATTTTAATCATGATTTATAATATATATTATTTTTTATTTAATATATTTATTTTTTATTATTAAATGTTAATTTTATTTTTTGAAATATTGATTCCTACACACATGGGAATGAGAAGACCTTCCATTTACTATGGAATGGCTAATCCTATGAAGATGGGTTTTGTCATTCCCATTGGAATGTTCATTCCTTCCCAAAAAATATACCAATCATGGGATAAGGAATGAGTAAGGGAATGATCATTCCATTCCCATGTCATTCCTTTCTACCAATCATGCCTTATGATGTAGACTATGGAATGAGATGAGTATATAGAGTTACTATAGACTAGGCAGCACAATAATTAAAAAAAAAAAATGCTTACTTTGTTGTATTTACAATTGTTTTTTCTGTTGGGATCTATGAGGACCTCGTTATATACAAGTCACGAATTTAATAGCAAATTTAAACCTATGCGCAGCGGATCTAAAGGTTTGACGTAGAAAACTTATGGCTTAAAATTTTCTGAATCTGACAAATTCGGGTTGACCGGGAGCAGCACATCATGGGTAGTCGGGAACACGGACGGAGGAGGTGCTCGTCGGCGTCGTCGTCGGCGTCGGGATGCTGTGGTGGTCGTCGGAGGCTGGTCGTGCATCGCGGGAAGCAGGCGGGTGGTCGCGGGCTGGGCTTGGCGGTCGCAATCGGCGTCGGGCTCGGCTTTTTGTCACGGAGGCGATCATCAGCTCTCCGTGGGCTAGCGGCGGCGGTCTAGCTGGGCTCGTGGTGGTCGGCGGTCGTCTCCGGGGTTAATGAATATATATATTTGATCACGGGGTCTCAATTACCACGAGATCTTCTACTGTATTACTAAAATATCTCTTCAACCCGTACCGGTGGAGCAACGAGAAAAAGATAAAACTCAACTGGAATTATAGAGAGAGAAGGGAGAGGTGTGCGTGTGTTTGTATGCACATAGAAATATCTGATCTCTTATGTGTCTATTCCATGAGCTTAATAATGTATTTATAGAGCTACATGAGGGATCCTTAGGAGAATAGGATTAAGGCTTCTTAAGTATTAGACTAACTGTGGGTCAGACTCACTCCTCCAATTACTTATATAATAATATTGCACTCCTTTTTCCTATCCCAAATCACATTTGAGACTCCAATAATAATTACCCGAAGTACCTCCCCATGTTTAAGATATAATGTTCATTAATTAATTCAATTACTTATAATCAAGAATTAAATAATATATTATATTACCAAAGTTAGCGCTCGTTCATTACATTATTATTATGCCGGAACTTAATACTGTAGGTTTTAGCTAACAATCCTTCATGAACTCACTTCGGATAC
This sequence comes from Striga asiatica, assembly GCA_008636005.1. Lineage (NCBI taxonomy): Eukaryota > Viridiplantae > Streptophyta > Magnoliopsida > Lamiales > Orobanchaceae > Striga > Striga asiatica. The sequence continues at coordinate 479,780 of BKCP01004350.1, read as the reverse complement.
ATCATCAAACTAACGCACATGGTGACCGTAAATATCCTAACGGCACATCATACATACAACAATATTACCCAAGACAGTAAGACTATTGATCCAGCAAACTGCATCTCACCCAAGTGAATCAAAGTAATAAATATTGCATGCACATGTCTGTTTAATATCTTACAGGTTAAGAGAACGCAGTAATTAACCGAGGCCTAGTTGGTTTACGATGATCAGTATAAAACGAACTTCTCCTCTCTGGCATTCAATACATAAATTACTAGTGCAACTAATAAGTCAAGACCAACTGTACCGCTGACACTACAACCGTTCTGATGGAATGTTCATTTCCATCTAGGTTGTGAACCAATAATTCTTGTTTCGCAAGTAACTAATAGAATAATCTTTTGTTCACCCGATGATGATCCATTATATCTAAGTGCAAAACAACGTAACATAGAACTCGTTTAATCGAGCATGATTCTCATTCATAAAGGGCAAAAGTGTAATATCCAAAACCAAGATTTTAGTATATAACACCAACAACCTCCCACTTATACTTAAAGCTTTCGCTTTTACAAGTATAGTCCTATCAATCCGTTATTCTAAAAGACCTATGTCGCTCTTATCGCCCTACACCTGACTCCCATTTCTTCCACTTGTTTGACGAAGACCTTACCCGACAAACTCTTCGTGAAAGGATCAGCTAGGTTGTCCTCTGATGCAATATTGGCAACATCAACATCTCCTCTACCCACTCGTATCATATGGTACTTGCGCTCTATGTGTTTGCTTGCTCTGTGGGCTCGTGGTTTCCTTGAGTTTGCTACTACTCCACTGTTATCACAGTACATAGTGATACTATACGGAATATTTTTAGCGTGCATATATACATAGTATATTTTACATTAACTTTTTAATAAATTACACATTCAACTCATGAATTAAATTAAAACATGATCAACTTTCTAAAATTTAATGCATATAAAAATGCTATCAATGTAATTTTGATTTTGTCAAGGTGGGTCATTGCGTATAATACATTATTACGTTAATGTGCATTCTAGAATCACTAATGTGCAATCTGCACACATGTATTTTTTAATATGCATAATATTGTATAATTTTACTCTATTAATTTAATATTGATTTATTATTTTTTTATAAGTTATAGTTTTGCCACATTGACAAAATTGAAATGTAATCAAATTTTATAAAATTACAACTAGGTACCTTAAAATTATCAAATTTTTCAAAAATAACCCTAATCAATTAAGTTGCAGCCAGTCTTTGTTAGGGTAGCCCACAGCGGCTCGATCGTGACATCAATCCGTTGACCTTCCCTTGCTCGTCACCACGTGTACAGAGGTCCTCTCGTAACGTCCCGTGCGGACCACGCAACCACGATGCTGGACAAGGGGATCTCCTTCCGCCATGCATCTGCCGTCTGGCAGGTGCAAGGGAGTGCGGTCGATTGTGTTTGGCTCGCCGGCGATCTGTGTTGGTTTGTGTGTGTGTGTGCATGAAAGAGAGAGAGAGAGGTGTGTGCGCGTTTGATTCGTGTGTGAGAGAGAGAGAGGGATACCGGTGTGTGTGTGTGTGTGAGAGAGAGAGAGAGAGATAGAGAGAATTGAGGGCCTGAGTGGTGGGTGACAGATNAGTCCTAGCGTGAGAACCGTGAGAACCGCTATTTTTAATTGTATGTAGTGCTATGATTGATTGTATTTTAGTGCTATTTTTAATCAGGATGTATTTTATTAAAAATAGCAACACAATTTATGTTAGCATTTGTAAAAATGATAGCACTATGTGAGATTAAAAATAGCATCATACACAATTAAAAAATAGCATCAAATATGGTTCTCACGGTTCTCACACCAGGACTAGTTTTTATTTGAACCAACCCCTATATATATATATTGTTTATTATTTATTTATAGTTTTAGATTTGTATAGTATAATAAATTTTAAATATGAAAATAGAGTAATCAAATTATAAGAAATATAAATAATAAAAGTATGGAAATAATTATTAAAAATATAAAATATTAATATGTGATTTGAGAAAACTTTATAGAGAATAGTATCGGACAAAAGATGAGTAATTTTCCTATTTTATTCCCTAAGAACACCAGTTATTTAACGGATGGAATACTGAGATTAGTTAACTTGATTTTAGGGAAGCCCGATAGCAATGAAGAAACTCTAATATGGTAAAGTACAAATTAATAGTCTTGTTGGGTTAAGAATTTAAACTAGACGTGGCCCGTGCGATGCACGAGATGATATATTTTTCTAAAACTTTTTTATGATTGTATACTAAATTTAATAAACTCGGTATATATGTAACAAATATAAACAGGTCGGACAAATTAAAAAATATCATAAATTATTGAATACTTTCTTGTAAACGACGGTTTGGTTTGATTTGGTGGCAAGTCATCGTCACCACAGACTAATAATTTAAATAATTTTAGCATATGAATTCGATAATAATAAATAAAAAATGACAAAAAGAACTTATTTACCTCTTCATCGTTGAAATTTATTTCCAACTACTTGGCTTTGAATTTTCTTTCAAATATACAAACAACCCTCAATGTGATGTATAGCTTGTTTTTTCGGGAAACTATATTAGAAAAACACAGGCAGCATATTGATATGGTGGAAAAAATGGAATTAGTTGGATTCTATAGATTAGGGATTGAAAAAAATGCTAAAAGATGTGGTAAATGATTTGTGTGATTGACTACTTATATAGATGTCATAAATTATTTGTGTTAAATGTGATATATGGTTCTAATTAAAAAAACATTCAAGATTTGTGATGTTTCCATTTGGTTCAACTTATTTTGCGATAAGATAATAATGAATCTTTTAAATGAGATATATTTTACAATATTATTAGATTCTTACTAACATAAAATGAGAATTATTCTGAGTCCTTTAAGAATTGTTTTAACCGGATTTTCTTAAAATTATATTACGAAATTGCGAAATAATTTTTTGTAGATATAACTGAATTCGATATTGCAGTCCGAATATAAAATAATTTTCAAGAATGATATATTTTTTTGGTATAAGTGACTGCTCCCTAAAAATTTGGTAACAATGTAATAGCTTTTTTAATATTCGGTGGCATGTGAAATTGAAATTCTTTGGCATGTGGTTTATTTATTTAAATGTGTTTATATGAAACAATATAAGTAAAATTAAATTTAATTTATGTAGATTTATATTTATCATCCGTTCATATGATTATTTAATTAAATAAGTTCGTTATTTATTAGTATGTAAATTTGAATGGTGGATTTATAATTGGTCAAATAATATGTAAATCAAATTTTCGGATTACATTTGTGTTATTTTGTGCCATTTTATGCATGTCAATTACAATATCAAAATTATAAAAGAATATTTCGATGTCTGTTTGATTATAATAGCCCAATGTAGGGCTGCAAACGAGTCGAGCCGCTCGCGAGCGCTCGAGTCAAAGCTCGACTCGAGCCCGAGTTTGACCGAACTAGACTTGAGCTCGAGCGGCTCAAGTACGAACTCGAGTCGAGCTCGAGCCCATATTTTGCATTGTCGAGCGGCTCGCGAGCAGCCCGAGATATATGAAATTACTAAAATACCCCTTGTGTATATATGTATTTAATGGTTATTTTACAAAATTTCTTGAAAAAATTCGAACCGAACTTGAGCCGAGCTCGAGTATTTTGAATTCGAGTCGAGCTCGAGCCGAGTTCGAGCTCTTGTATTTTTTTATCGAGTCGAGTTCGAGCCTAAAAAATCGAGCTCGACGAGCTCGAGCAGCTAAGAAAAAAAAAATCAATCCTGCTCGATAAGGCAAATGCTCGACTCAGCTCGACTCGTTTGCAGCCCTAGCCCAATGTATCTGTGAAAAAAAAAAATAATACATTAAGTTTTATTTAATTGATTATAATTATTTTAATTATAAATTAGAAAGAGAGATAAAGTTTCATGCCCAAACGTTTTTTGTAAAGAAAATCTCTCTACTAATTATTCAAATAAATTTCAGATAAACATAGTATACCGAATTTATTTACAAACTAAGTTCTCGACAAACCAACCAAAACTCTAATTTATAAATGATTTAAAATATTAATAGATACCTTTACAATGCAACCGAATTTCAAGTAAATTTTGGATAGAAAATCTGTACAATTAATTTGAAATGTCGCAAAAGAGTATACGTAATTTACACAATAAATAATTAAAATTAGCAAATCAGGTATTTTAAACACGTCAAGATCAAAAGCCATTAAAAATTTGAATTTAAATTCAATTACAAAAGAAGTAAGTCGAAGGCTTTGACCCATTTTTTTAATCAGTTTTCCACAAATAATTTTTCCATCAACCTCTTTCAATGTATAGAGATTCTATTAATTTTCATAATATAAGTTTATTTATTTTTCGTGCTCCATTTTAAAATTGCATGTTTCCTAAATATTAGGTAAAATATGTCGAATCGGGGCTCATCAGTTTGTTCAAATAAATTATCACAAAAAATTGGATAAATAAAGTTATGTGATTTTGAATCTCTTTCAAATTTAAATGTCTGATCTAATTGGTTATGTTTGTTACTTTAAATGTTTAGCTAATTAATTTTTTTTTTTTGTTTTGTTTACTTTTAAGATATATTTATTCAACTGATTACTTATGGTTTTATTTTCAGGAAATACAAAGATTTTCGGATTGAATCTCATTGGTGGAATTTATGTTACATTTTGTAATATTTTTTAGGCATGGGATAATCAAAGTTTATTATATGCGATTTATTTTAACTACATTTTGAAAAAAAATTAAACATTTCGATCAGATTAAAAACAACATTATTAAAAGAAAAATAGTAAGTGATTTTAAATTTGTAAATCAACTTAGCCAAAAAGAAAAATAAAAAATAAAAAATCAAGTAAGTCGTAATTGAAATAATTGAAAAACTAAATTCCTGATTTTGTGCGATTTTAATCCCAAGTAATACCGAAAAGAATTTTAAATTTCCACAAATCATTATCACATGCGTGAAACATGCTCCAATTAATTTTAAACAACATTTCCAAAACTGGTAAGTCGAAAGTTTGACCCGAATTTTTCAACTTTCTATTTCTGATTTTTCCATCAACCTCTTTCAATATATATAAATATAAATATAAATTCTAAAAAAGAGTAACAAGAATTTAAAAAGGGAGAGAATTTTTAATTCTGCACGTAAGATTTCTGCTTCTGCATGTAGTAGGCGCATGAATTTAAAAAATACGCATTGCTTTTTCGTGATCTGCATCATTTGTGAAAATCTAATGAACCGCATTAGCTTTGACAGATAACCGAACCGGATACAGGATTTGACCTCTAATTTAATTTCAGCATTCAAGCAAGAGTGAGTGTCTCCTATTTGGTGGAGAACGACGAAAAGTAGTGTGCCACAAGAAGAAGACCATATTAAAATAAAACAGGACACGAACCAAGAAAAACCGCCCCTTGAGAAAATTACAACACAAACAAATAAACTAACAAAAAAAAAAAAACGAGCATATTGATATTACTCACTCCCCATGGCCATCAAGAATTCACCCTCACAAACAACGTCCCCACCTACATATGCCTTGCCTTCCATTTTCGCTATGCCAAAGCGCTTTTGAAGCTTAACAAGATTCATTCTCATAACTAAAGTGTCTCCTGCAATTACCGGCTTTCTAAACCTCACTTTGTCGACTCCAGCAAAGAAGAAATTGTCCCGTGAGCCTCCAACCTCAGGTTGTAGCATCACTAACCCGCCAACTTGGGCCATTGCCTGAGCCCGAAAGCAATATGCATAATAAGTCCACGTACAAATGCAAGCTAGTGAAAGTTGCTTTAAAAAAGAGAAATAAACATCAAGGACTCATTTATAATTATGAAAGATTCTCTTCTTCTGTTTTTCTGTTATTAAAGGGCTATGAAGGTAAACCTCAAAAACAATGTTCTGTAGTTGGCCCTAAATGAATAGTTACCTGTTACCGCTACCATTTTTCGTCGGGTAAAAAAACCAACAAAAAGGCAACAGTAACAGTAAAATATGGGCAGATAGAAAAGAGATCAATGAACGTAGAGGCAGGGGATTAACGGGTCAAATGAATCTATAAACAATGTTTGGCAGTTGGACCTCAATGTACAAAAGTTCATCATACGTCACACTGACACAACTAATCAACTACACACACACACACACACACACACACATACACACATATATATATATATATATATATATATATATTTATATTAGTATTAGATAAGAAGACTAGTTTTACTAACAGCTTACATGCTCTTGACTTCAAACTTGCATAATCAAGTTTGTTGTGCGACAGCCTTATAGTTATATGGACAGACCTCAGCAGTTTATCAAAGACATATATACATCATTCTCTCAGCTAACTTTAGTTGTGATATTCTAGAAAAGGTCAGTGTTCTGGCCTTGACTTACTAAGGACTTGAACCCAGCACGTAGATCTTTAGACCCCCTTGACCCATTTTACAACTTTGAAATATAACATCTTTCTTTTTCCTTTAAAAAAAAAAAAATTACCATAAGAGTAGCTATAAATGCTCCAGAAAACCTCAAGTGCTAGCTCATCAAGATTCCATGTGAGATATGAGGGAATAGGCTATTTACATGGGTGTAAAAATCTTTTGAATCATAAATCTGGATATTCAGTAGATGGAATAATAACTTTCCTCAAACATTTTATCAAATAGATCATTCAGTGTGTTAGATAACAACCTCATAGTAAATTTCAATACATCTGTTAAGTATGTAATATATATCAGAAATACCGAACTAGAACTCATCATCTAAAACACAATCCCCACAACATGAAGTTTAAAATGCTTATTACTTTTGTTTAAAAAAAAATGAAAAAAAAAAAAGAAGTTTTGGATACCTAATGTAGGTGTATAATGAAAACCACTTGCACTAAAAAAAAAAGCAACTTTAAATGTTCAATACTTCAATCTGTTTCTTGAAAAAGAATAGGTATGAAGGTGAACATGTTAATGCTCAGGCAGCCAAGAAGAAATATGTTTTGAAAAGTAATGATTCCTAAAAACAAGACTTCTACAGCAATATCAACTTTCTTAAGTGCCAAACACTAGAATTTGAGACAGAATCCACAAACATTACATCGACTTGCAAGTGTGATATTCAGTACACTAGAACTGGAACCTTCACAATCATACATATATGAGAAAAGGTGTAGGTTGTAACTTGCAAGTATCATAGATCAACAAAAAGAACTTAATTCAATTACCTCAACCATGAGCACACCAGGCATAATTGGCCTCTCAGGAAAATGACCAGGAAAAAAATTATCATTTATCGTCACATTCTTGATGCCAACAGCCGATACCCCGGGAGTGTATTCAATAACTCTATCCACTAGCAAAAAAGGGAATCTACAACAGAAATGAATAATAATTCAATGAAAATGCAACATTTACAAAATCAAAACGAAACTGACATTCAAAAGAAACAATATAAAGGTCAGAACAACTTAATCCACCAAAATGTAAGAAATTTCACGCACCGGTGAGGCAAAATCTCCCCGATCTGGTTAATGTCCATGACTGTTGGAAATGCAGCATACTCTGAGAAACAGACAAATCGAAAATCACATCATGAGCAAGATGACAAATCAAATGATACACTTTTCTATCGAGCCACCAAGAATTTATACTCAGTTCAATTGGGGTCTCCGCCGTGGATATGCCGTTGCCGGAGGTGGCGGAGCTGGCGATGAAACTTTTATGGGTCTTCCTCAAATGGGTCGAAAAGGCGTCAGATCTAGAGATGCTCAGAAATGACTTGACTGAAACACAGGGATGCGTTATATTATTCGAAACCGGCAACTTCGACGTCTGAGCGGAAAACAGAGACTGCGTGAAAACACCGGACGCCATTGTAGAGTGATGGTGAGCGTGAAGATTTTGAGTGGGTTAATGAGAGCGACAGAGCGAGAGGTGAAAGTAGAGATGCAAATGCAATAAAAGCCGAGATGGCGGCGATACAAACGAGGTTGGCAAGGGATTTTCGTTGTTGGATTTTTGGCTTTTTGCTGGTTTTGATGGTGATTGAACAGCAGAAGCTAGATTTATGGGCAAAAGGAGGATGACAAGAGCAAGATCCTACTTTTTTAATGGTTGTGACTTGAAAGTTGGNGGGTACAAAATCAGGAGGTTGAGATACAACTTATTCTCAATTTTGTTTCCAAAATTTTAAAATAGAACCATAACTAATAAAAATTGGATGTTGCTATTCACTGTCCTTTATTACTATGTATCGCCTTTCTTGGACCATTTTGTCCTGATAATTTTTAGAAAAAAAAAATTCAAAAAATCGTAAATTCTCTGAAGGCACGATATTTTCGGCGAAAATATATCCGACGACGAGGTACGATTTTTCATCGGTCGCCCGACGAAACAGGTCGGACCGCCGCGGCTAGCTAGCGATTGTGGCCGCTCGTGGCGCCTGCCGGCTGGCCTGGCCGGTCATAGCCATTAGTGGCCGCAATATGCAGTCGGCCATGACCATGCCCTGCCAGCCTAACCGGCCGGCCGGTATCGCCCGCGACAGCAATCGCCTGCCGGTCAGCCAGTTTTTCTTTTTAATTAGTTAGTTTTCATTTATTAAATAAATTATGTTGGTAGAAATTTTTATGTTATAAATTAAAATTTATTATTATTATGTTAGAACTTAGAGATTTTTATGTTATAAATTAGAATTGATTATATTATAAATTAAAATATGTTATCATTGTGTTAGAACTTAGAAATTTTTATGTTATAAATAAGAATTGATTATCTTATAAATTAGAATTTATTTTTATTATGTTAGAAGTTAATAAAATTTATATTATAAATTGGAATTGATTATCTTGTAAAATTATTAACATCGTAATATTGTGTAGGTGTCATTCGAAGATTATGGAGGACACGGTATTGATTACAGTTCTGCTTTCATTATGGAGGAAATTCGTTAGTGATGCAGAAGTTATTACATGGGCAAAGGAAATGGCAATTATATTTGTTTTTGAATTGGTCATTTTTTCACACAAAAAAAAAAAAAAAGAAGGATGAAGGTGTTGATGTATTCGTGAAGTGAACGTTACAGAGGCAGTTTAGGAAATTTAGATCGAGCTGCTGCCAGACGTTCAAAGACCAAAGCGTGCAAGTGCCCATTTTGGATAGCAGTCCAACAGGTGGCATGATCTACATCTTGGAGGATCCGTGTAAGTCTTGATGGTGATAGGGGAATACATAATCATACATTGGTTGTATATCCTGAGGGTTATCGACAGATGAGCAGACTTAGCACTTCATCTTAAAATATTGTTAGTGATATGACTGCCGCTCAGGCAAAACATGCAATAATTTTGTCTGCGTTCCAAGAAAAAAACCTAGAAGACAACGCTACTCGGCGACATGTGTATAACTATAGAGATCAATTGCAAAGAGATAGTTTCAAAGGTAGAGATGTGACTACCCAGATTCTGCATTTGTATTCGGAGAGCAATAATATAGTTTATACATATGTTGATGAGGAGACACATGCGTTGACACATCTGTTATTGTCGCATTCTCAAGCAGTCAGTCTATTATGGACATATTACTGGTACATCGGTATAGATTCGACATACAAAACCAATAGGTATATTACTTTATGGATAACAAAATAGTATGAATCTTAATTAGTATGTTTGAGTAAGTTTTTCGATTCTATGTTTCCTCGTGTTGCTCTCATTTGCACAGTTGCTAGATGCCGTTGGTGGAATTAAATTGTTGGGATGACTCCGTGCGACAAATACTTTTTAATTGCATATGCAAGTATCAAGGACGAGAGCGAGTATAACTATCACTGGGTTCTACAGATGTTGAGATGTCTGAGAGGGTCTGATGTACATCCTACAACTATTGTCACTGACAGGGAGTTGGGTATAATGACTCCTATTCGGAGGATTTTTCCCGAATCTGCCACTTACTTTGCACGTGGCACATCAACAAGGATGTGGAAGACAGAGTCTATCAACTCCTTGGAATAAACAAGGAATCGCTCCAAAGTTCACGCACGGCAGGTGGAAGAAGGTTGTCGAAGCGGGTACGGAGGATCAATACCAAACTGATGTAGGTGAAATGTATGGTCAGTGCGCGAAGTTTAAGAAAGTGTTACAATATGTGGAGCACGCATGGTTAGTCCACAGGAAAAAGTTTGTCAAAGCGTGGACGAATTCAATAACACATTTTGGTAACACAACCTCGTGTAGGGTGGAGAGTGCCCACGCTGTATTGAAGCAGTGGCTTAACACGTCGACCGGTTTGCTCGATACAGTGTGGGAGAAGGTTGATAAGGGTATTGAGTCTCAACTAACTCAAGTCAGTACATTTCTTAAGTTACACATATTTACTGTTTTATTACTACATTAATTATGAATTTCATTGGGTTTAATGTTATGTAATGTATTATCAAGTATACGCTGGAGTCTTCAACATGTAAGAAGGTTGTGATGGGGGATTCTCATTTGCGTACTTGGCAATGCGGGTCTTGCATCACAATCTGAATTTATTGAATACTGAGCTTCAGCGAATGCGACAATTAAGCGATGAGATTGACTCGATCTGCGGTTGTGCACTGAGATCCACTCATGGACTTTCTTGTGCCTGTAAGCTAAGGGCGGCACAAAATTCTGGAGAGCCGATTACTTTCGACAGTATCCACATTTTATGAAGCACACTAGAGGTGTTAGAGTCAGGTATAATTACGATATTGATAAACTTATAGAATTTATCTAAACTTAATTTTTACTTATAAAGGTATACACATATACATATACATATAATGTCAGAATATGATATATTAAAATATATTTATAATTTAAGGTTCAAGTTTCATTCAACATTTTCTAGTTTCTTTTCATTTTTTAGTATACTTCATGTTCAGAATAGATTATGTTGTTTAATATTATGAATTTTTTATCTTATACTTGTAGAGACAGGTGACCAGTGTAGATTGACAGATCATCAGGTTTTTAGAACCTTGTCGGCGTGGTTTGTGCAGCCGATATTGCAACGATGCGGCACGTGAATTACCTCATCCACGCTCACCTTCATCCTGACCAACAAGCTTCACAACATGTGGTGAAAGAAAATACAAGAGATCGACCAAAAAAAAAACCAATTCAACTAAGCGTCGACCATCAAGATGGGAGTACAGAGACAGAGATCGTCCGGTGAGGCGTACAAGCAGTTTTTCCTGTGCCCCGACAAGCTCGTCTTATCTCCCTGCACAAGAGGCAACATGTGAAATATTTTTTGTTTTATATGAATGTTAACTAAATTATTTATATAAATTGTCACGTGAAATTATTCTGATATTATAGATACTAGGCCGACAAATATTTTTGAATTTGCACGTGTAGAAAATATTCCCTACGTTTAGATTACGTCAAGAGCTACCTGGATATTGTCGCGATAGAAACTGCGAATTTTGTGTGCTCGTGAATATGTGGCAACTATCTAACGGTTGAAACCTTAAGATGAAACGCTTTTTTTATATATATATTGTATAAAGAAAAATATCGATCAAATGTACTCCAACAACCATTCAATTAAGTAAAAGTACAACATATATTGTACACGCTTGTCTATTATATGTATTGAACAGAATAAAGCATCGAGTGCGTTATCATCGAAAAACAAACTGTGACAATAGACAACCATCTAGCTAGTAAAAAAAATAAAAAATCTTCTAAAATATTATAATGCAAGAACAAATCTTCTGTTCAACGTTCATCCATTTCACACATTTGTATGTGCAAGACGAGGTGCTTAGCTTCGCATTCCTCTTTGAGTTCGTCTTTTTGGTGGCTTTATTATAAATCTCCCTCTTGAGGTATAATATCTATTTTTTGGAAAAAAAAAAAAAAAAATGACGTGGTGCCTTTGCAAACAACCCCACCAAATCAAGAACGACATTCGTACCCCTCCTCCGAGCAATTCAAAACCCCCAAAAAAGTGGACTCGCTGCAAGGCAACACAATTTTACCACAATTGCTATCATACCCATAAATTTTTGCAGATTCTTCAAACAGCCCCTGAAACTGAGCATCTCTCAAGCAAGAAATTGGAACCACAAATCTACGCATTTTCTCACCGACATAAACCACAATGTGCCCCCTTGGAGTCCTTATTCCTTTGTGCTCCATCGTTAACAATTTGCAGCACTTAAAAATATTTGGCTGCCGGTTTTTTGTAATGACCAAAGTTTCTACCTTATCCATATTTTCGTAGTCGTATATAGAATATAGTCTTCGGTGCATGTGAGTGTTTATTTATATATATATATATATATATATATATATATAGGTGAATATTGTTCATGCATCTTGCTGTAAGAAATTTACATGCACAGTTACAATGTGGGCATGCAGCTGAAAATGTTGACAACGTGAGGATATTCAAACAAGTTTCTTGCTGTCATGAAGACAATAACAAAAAGAGCACGAGGATTTTTACTTGATTTAATGTGTACCATACCATGTCAATTAATGCTCATGTGTCCACAGTAATTATAGGGGCTCTTAATTTTCCCTTTTTCTTCTTTTCTCCTAACTATCATTATTCCCTTTATATATGTTTTATTATATCTTTTTTTTTTTAAATTAATATAATTAAGTATATATTAACTAAATTATGTCTGAAAGCCAAGAGAAAAATAATCATTAAATCAAGGTGCAGATCCGTAGTACTAAATCAAACTCTTTTTTCGGTGCCAAACCTATATGTTGAATTGACAGATGATGAAAGAAAGAACACTTTGGTAAAGTTGTACTAATATTGGTGGTTTCATGCCAGGGTATATCTTTCTTCTTGGTTTCCCATTACCCACATTTAAGTGTCCACAAATAATATGAAATTATCAGATGCTGGTATATTTATATGTAAGTAGTGCTATCTTATATAGTCCAATTTAATATGTAGGAAGACCAATAAATTTAGCACACAACACTAGATCTTATACCTCTCTGATATGTTAAATTGGTGTTATGATATATATAAAACTGTATTTTACACATCACATTTACAAATATATAATTATATGTATATGGGGTAAGTGAATTTTATAAACAGGAATGATAAAATTTCCCCCAGGACTTTTATACTAAAAGTAAAGAGTTTAAATATTTATCTTGCAAATTTATTTATATATTTTTTGCATTTCTAATTAAATCCTTTTGTATTAATTTCTTTGATTATGAAACTGCGTTGCAGAATTGAAGGTCGAAAACTGCCTTGCAGAATTGAAGGAAACTTAGACAGACAGGCAGTGACGGATCTAGAAATTTTACTCAGGGGATCCAATTTTTAATGTTAAATAATGAGCTTGTAGTTTATTTACTATAAATAAAAATATCTACATGTGTACCATCAAATTTTTAAAAACTTAGTATCTTGTATCACCTTCAAACTTTTAAAAAGTAAACAAAAATATTTGAAATTCCATATATTTGTAATTTAAGTTCAACATACTATAAATATAAGAAAATATAAGTTTTCTGGTTGCAAAATTGATTTAAATTGAAATTTCGCAGCACATTGCAACATTTTTGTTGATCAGAGCTTTCCAAATAAATATTTTTTAAGAAAATAAATAAAGTTAAAAATACGTGATTAAATAAAAAAATAAAAAATCAATATTAAAAAACGTAACAATCCAACTAAATACTCGATTTTTTAAATCTAAAAATGTATTTACAATTAAGAGATCGAAAGAGTAAATCATTATAAATATTTTTCAAAAACTTATTTATAAATGTATAATGTAATGATTAGTAGTACGTTTTTCATTAAATAAATAATACTATCAATTTAATTAAAATAGCATATAAAATAGGTTTTAAATATTAATATATTGTAAATATTTTTAGCATATCTTTACATATTTTAAGGAATTATATATATACATAATTGACTTTTTCAAAAAAATGAGGGGGGCCCATGGCACCCGCTGGGCCCAATGTGGCTCCGTCTCTGCAGACAGGTCAAAAAATAAGGAACGAAACTTACCAACCAAAAGCAAAAACAGAATCTACTCTTAGATCTAGTATCCTAAACTCGACCAAAAGTGGGGGGAGGGGGGGTCAGATGATTTGGGATACCACAACAGTTAGAGCAAACCCAATGAACTGGCCGACTAAGCCGAGTGAACCAACTGGTCGAACAAAGTCACAGGAAGTTGAACGAAGGTCAAGCGCCAGCATAGAGGAAGGAGTCTTCGGGAAGAAGAACACATAAAAAATAGACCCACCTTATAAATTTATGTGCTACTCCTCCTTCCACCAATTGGTTTTGGGATGGAACTCCACTTGGGCTTCATATGGGCTTTCCCCGTTCATGGTGCGCTTCATGTTTAGTGGGCCCGCACCTGTTTTCTCCCAGTTTCTGTCACGCCAATATTCTACCTCAACAGGATTCGAGATGCTCACACAATTAGGTGGTCTAACAAGAAAGACTAATGGAAAAAAGAGATATTAAAAGGATCAGGATCACACGTGGATATGGCCAAGTGGCCTGATAGAATTAGGCAGTTCGGGCAGTACGAACGGGCATTTCGTTCAGCCCACTCGGGCAGCCTTGGGTAATAAGGTATCATCTCCTTAGATAAGGGAGTGAGATATGTCCATTGTCACATGACATTCTCTATATTCTCTACATACACACTGCACTTCATCTTCTACAAGTGTTAACTTAAGCATCGGAGGCTCTTCACCAGAAAACCCCTCCGATATGAGAGTTGTTGTAGGTCACAAAGGACGTTCACCGGCAAAGAAGACAGATCTACGTCGAACCAAGCCGGTCGAAGGTTATTTGGCACCAGTATTCTAGTTTAGTTTGTTCTGGGATGGTAAAAGTTATTGGATAATTTATTCACAGTTTGAGAAGTTTTATAAGATAACCACACATTTAAATTCCATATCTACCTTTGTTATTAATTGAAAAAGGTAAATTCGAAATTAGTTGGGCACACATTTTTCAACCCGAATTGGCCCAGCGGGATGACTGCGTCCCGAGTCGAGCCAGAGTCGGGATGGTCCGGGTGGTTGTTTCGTATCGGGTGACTTTGGACCCGGACTTGATCCGGGCATCAACCCAGTCAAGTCAACCCGATTTGACCCAGTCCTATATTTTTTATTGATCTTTTTAATAATTTATTTTATTTTAAAAATAAAAAACCATGTATATATATATATTTAGTATAAGATACAATATTATTAATATTTTGATGTACAAAATTTATATACAAAACATTTATTTCTTATTACTTTTATATATAATTATATAATAAAATACTATACATCCCCCCTTATATATTAATTGAGAACGTGCTGAGCCTATGTGGCAGGCTCGCATGCTTCGGGTATGTGGCAAAAATACATGCTTTGTTATTAGGCTTGGGTAAATTTAGTTTACTTCTAATCCAAATATATTTAGGTTCGGATTATTTATAATATGTTGATTATTTATGGTAGGGGTGAGCGCCGGCCGGGACGGTGCTGAATTTGACTTGTCCGGATACCCATCCCACTTTTATGAATCCGTTCATGAACGATCCGGGATGAGGCACCGTCCCCAGCCATGTAATACATGGGTGCTGTACTAGTATAATTTTAGCCATGTAATACATGAGTGCTGTACTAGTATAATTTTAAAATTTAAAATTAATTATCCGTTCAACAATTAACCCAGTAATCCGGAGGCTTGCCCGGTTTAAAAACCAGGCATATTAAGGACTTTTTAACTCATTAACAATGGAATAATAATCATACTCGTACACCTTTGAATTTATTTAAAAATAAAAAATAAAATCATGAGGGTGGCCTTTACCACGGGGCATTTATCTGCATCCGAGATACCCCCCAACCCACATATCGACCCTCTGAAATCCGCAAACTACTACATTTACATTCTCTTCATTAATCCGTTGTTTTGCTTTCTTATTCAATTACTTCATACTAACCAAGTTGATACTATTTTTCTTATAACTATTTCATTGTAATCAAGTAGATAACTTGTGGGCGACATTTTCCATGGTTACGAGATTCACATCTATCATATTATATGGTTCACAACACCATTAATTCAATATTTCAATCACAACCTTTACGCACAGACGATGAGTTGACAGCGACAGCATGTCATCTCCATACACAGAAACATGCAGCCAAAGCCTGCATAAATGTTGTTGCTGTACACTCATTACTAAAGAATAAATAAATATACCGGAGCAACAAATAACCACCATAGAATACTCATCTGAAACAAAATGGTGAACAAGCACAGTATATAGTAGTTCATCTTTAATTGCGCATACCTCATATTACCTAGTAAGGCATGAATGTATTGTGTTACAAGATCAATCAGAAACTTCAAACAATGAACTATTACAAGGTGATCATATCATATACAGAACTAAGCATGAAGGTTTGTTGAACTCAAGCAAACAGAACACTAATGATATCCAAGAGGAGCTGGAGCCTCCCTTAGCTCTTTCCCTTGAAATTGGATATCCTGCACAAGCAGTGCCCGATTGAGAAAACAAAATCAAAAAATTCCGTAATCATTTTGCTTAATGAGCTCAAGTGATAGTGTTGACTTCCATCATTACTTATAACCTATTAAAGGACAGTCGATCGCATTTAGCCTAAAATGCAGTCGGAAAGCACATCTTCCAGTTGCGTTTATAGACAAAAGGAAGCATTCCTACATGAAATTCTGATGAATATTGCCATTAAAATACTCCGAAATCAAAAGCTCTGAGCATCCAAAAACTTCCCCCACTATCAAAATTTTTCTACATCCAACAATTACTAGAACAAACAAGGAATTATCTTTTATCCTGTGGTCTTAACATTCAAAGCCCATCATCTCATTTCAGACCTACAATTGATTTGATCAATCAAGAATTCAAAACGCAAAACAACCTTAAACAAACATGAAATAATCAGAACAAATTCTACACAAAAACGCACCAAAAGCACGCAACCGAGGCATCTCAAAACATAACACGAGATCACATGCATCCATATAAAAGATCAGAGCATTAAACACACACAAAAAAAAAAAGAAAAAAAAAAAAAACTCACAGAAGCAAAATGGTTGACATCCCGGTGGTGAGCCTCGTCCGCACGTATAACAGTAATCACATCCTTCAGCTTCGCGTCCTTGGGAAGCCTCCAGTAGTCGACTGCGATAGAAGGTGCCGGAACATTCTCGATAGCGCCACTGTCAATGTCCTTGAGGTATTCAGTATAGGAGTGTATGGCCTCCTCCTCCAAGTAGCCGACGATTCTGTGTGCCAGCTTGGGGGACAAAAGGTAGAGCACGAAAAATGCATTGAAGAATACTCCCTGAACAGTGAGCACGAGCAGCCTCTCGTGCCACCTGGGCTGAACGAGCTCAACCATAGTCATTAGGTGCATTCGCTCATTCTCGGCCTCCTCAAGCAGTGCCTTAATCCAACCTCCACTTTGCTGGAACTTGCGAAGGGATCTGAGGTGCAGCAGCATGCCACCCACCATGCCAGGGACAGCAGCCACTGTCTCCAGCATCATTGCACGGCACCCATACCTCCTCTGTGACACACACACACACGGATTAGAATTTTCTAA
>BKCP01004350.1:442682-461983 GCA_008636005.1 Striga asiatica | reverse complement strand
GAGAGAAGGAAAATATTGTCTTTCCATCTCCGGTCAGTAAATGCAACTATGACGGGTTTTTTCACAAGTCTTTAAAATTGAAATTAATGTTGGAGGTGTAATTATAAAGCTGTATAAAGTTTCGTTGCCATAATTTCTACACAATAATGATACAGAGGTTTACGAATGTGGAAAATCAACCGATGTAGCCATAATAAAACAGAAATACTAGATAATTAGTTAGTCGATCCGATGAATTTTGTACTTAAGTGACATGGCTTATAAGTTCATCTCAAGGATATCCGCAGCATACTAATTTTTTGAAGGTTTATATCCGGAAATGATCAACAAACTCGCTGTAACTGTAGGTGGTGGGACATGAGAAGTGATAACTAAGTGATAAGGTACATTTCCAAAAACACCTCGTAGTTCACAATCTTTGATGACGAATAACTGATGATAAGAGGCAGCTTCTACGGGCAAAATCTTTAAAAATTTGGAAGTTTTCTATTGTTTCGTCAGAGCTAAACAAGAAGTAGATGTAATTTCCTCAGATGAGAAGGATAACAAACCTGGAAAAACAGATCTGTGGGGATTCTAAGAAGCTTCACTGTACGATATGCCACTTTGTCAATAAATGTCTTTGGAACATGATGCTTATTTAGATCAATTGATACATCGGCCCGGTAAGTCTCCCATGGCTGCAAAATGGAAACAAGAGAACACTGATTAAGGTTGTCAACAATATAGTGTTCCTATATTATAACGTTACTGTGACTAGTTGGTCTAATAACTGAATCGACATCTTGATACAACATCAAACCTGCAGAAGCTATTGTAATTAACTCATAGTACGCACAGCAGCAAGTTGGAGTGAAATTTTATTAACTGGAATCCAACTCTTAGTATGGATTTAAAATAATAAACAATTTTAGTGTATATTTTCAGAATAAAACTCACACTATTAAGATATCACATGACCACCCTTCTCTGCATAGCCAAATGCGTGTACCGTACGTTCTGGGTATATTGTGTGCATCCAAAGAAGTGTATGCTTATATCATAGAGGCAATGATGTTAAACATAAAGTGTAATACAATCTCCATTCTGGAATCACCTTTTGTAGAAGGTCAGACAAATTGAGTGATATCATAAAATGACTTAAATATCCTTATATGAGTCTAGTCCATAGATGTTTTTCCAATACCTTACTCACAGTCAAGGTTTTATATGAGAGTAGTTAAATAAGGGCAATCATTAAGGGAAGGTGTTTTAATCTGAAATTGTACAATGAAAGAAGTCGTTGTTTTTATTTTTTTTCTTCTTCAAAAAGGTAAGAAAATTAATATCTGAATTAATAAAATATTGTTTCCTATAGATAACATTATTTCGTTATGATCATAATATGGTTACACATTCTAAATAGAATATTGCTCCAAATATTATGAATGAAATTTGAATAAGCCCTGCAAGAATTCCCATATATTCACAAGTTGATCGTGAAAAAAGAGAAGTAAAAGGCCATACCCAAATTTCCAAATGCCAAATGTGACTCATGTTTCCGAACAATTTCATACATCACATGCTATTCAAAAATGAAGCAAACAAAAATAAATAAATAATAAAGCCAATGTCCTTGCATAGGTCAACCCCAAAGATGACTACAGAGCGCAGTTTCATAGCCATTGCCTTCCAGCTAACTGAAAGAGCTTGGCGGCATAAAATTTGCCGATCGAAATTCAAGCAAAATTTATACCTATAATAACATAATTACACGGTCGAAGCAAATAAATCACACAACGAGCTTCAACTATAACCACCAAATTACGCCCAAACACAATACCCTCCTATTTTATGATATCCTGGAATCCTGCTGGCAACTTTCACCATCCTAAAATTCAGATCATCACACCGAAAAACCCAAGGCTCGACTCAAACTAAACATCTAGCTTAATAAAACAGCAGTTAGCACCTACAATCATAGGTCGATTATGCAAGCAATCTGGCAGTAGTATATATATCTCATTCTCAACATAAATCAAAATTAATCAAACCCAAACACACAGGTGCACAAAACATGATATCTAAACAGGGATAGAAGGTGAAATCACCATGAAACAATTCCACGGCCACTCCGTACCGTCCTCTTTGGTGATTTTAGGCCTCGAGATTCCCCAGTAGCTCGACACCGCCACATCGCCTTTCTCCGCCTTTCCCGCCGCCACGCTGTTGCTTTTGTCTTCCTTCTCCACCACCGCGGACGTCGAAGAATGCTCCGTCTCCGAGCTCATCATCCGCCTCCACCCGACCAGCACCGTACTCGACCCCCGCGGCTCCGCCCCAGCCGACGCGCCAAAAGGCGCCAGCGCGCGGATCCCCGCCGGCAAGGACGATGAAAAGTCTCGGCGGCGGGTACTTCCGGCGATCAAACGCCTCACCACTGATCTTGCCATGAAGTGGTTCATAGTCGTAACTGTACACAGAACAGAGTTCAACTTTGTAGTCAGTGGTCGGAGTGTTCGGGAAATTGATGGGCGGCTTCAAATACAGTATATAGGAGAAGGTATGTTTGTGTAGTGTTGGTTCACCTGGACCGAAAACTTATAGGAGGTGGATAAGGTTCATGAGATGACGTGTTGATGACGTGGGTATCCATAAGAGCATCCACAATGCTTTGGGTCTCTTGACAAAAAATCACATGTCATGTAAGAAATAGACCTAGTCTATAAAAAAATGTTTTTCAATGCAATTAAAAGTGGACATGGTCTAGCTTATGTGGCAATAAAAAAAAAGAGACTAAGTCCACAATTGGGTCTATTTTGGACCCAAGTACAAACCCAAACACTAATTATTTATTCCTACTTTAATTTTTCTTTTAATAAAAAGAACATATTAGTGTCATTTTTATTGGTTGACATATATGCTAGACCTAGTATTTTTATTTTTGCATTGCAAAGTTATTGAAGTTTTTTACTTGGGTTTGTCCACGTTATTTAAGACTCAAGTCCAATTATATGCCACATATACAAAAAGAAACCCAAAGCATTGTGGGTGCTCTAAGAGGAGCTCGGATATATAAGGAGCTCGGACAATACTGAGCTCAACCTACGTTAGGGAGGGCATTTGATAGTTGGTAGATGACCTAATTAGGAAGTGGGTTGACCTACAGAAGAGGTCGAGTCCAAGTTATCCACGAAGGCCACGTGGAAGGTCGTGAATGAGCTTAGGAGATTAAATAGAAGCGCTCGCTTAGTCAGGTCTCATCGGGGTGACGAGTATTATGAATCCGTGCGATTTTTAGCCAAACACTTCCGTGAAAGGAAGAGATTGAAGAGAGAGTGGAGATAGAATTAGTATTAGTAGCTTTCGTAGGGCGTCAACCGTCATAGATAGCCAAAACGTGAAAGGGATAAACGATAGGATGGATAAGAATAAAAGTCAAATAATTAACGGGTAGATCTAGGGGTAGCCTAGAAGCTGACGGATAGCTTTTTCGGGCAGAAAGGGCAGTCTGGCAGATCTTTCGACATGCGAGCAGGATAGAAGCTTGTTCAGGAAGCTAACAATCTTATATAAATAGATAAAATTCAGAAAAGGTAAAGGTTAATCACTCTATACACTCTAAGCTTCAATATATTTTCCGTACAGCTTTTCATATCACCTTACTGACTTGATCGTCGGACGTTTTAACGCTGGGAACATCTCCCCACGTCTTTGCAGGCCTCTGGGAGCAAATCGGTCGAGGGGTTGTGGAGAGCCGGTTCGAGGTGCAACTGCTCATCAGTATGCATACGAGGCATTTTTTTCACTTTTTAATGTGCCACATCATTCAAAATTTCAATATTATTTCTATGATCAATTTATCAAAAAGATCAGTTTGATTAAAATTTGATAATGTGCACAATTATGTCACATTCGAGCTTCACTGAGATTTCAACTGATTGTATTCCTCTCAGTTTTGTTTGGTTAATAATGTACATTAGTAGTCATGTTTGGTTAATAATGTATATTGGTATGTATTCACCTCATTAAGTATTCTCTTGTTTGGTTGAGAATATATTTTTTTTGTAACATTTTAGTATATATATGCATAGTTTTTATTTTGGTTGAGAATATATTTGAAAGAATAAAATATAGTTTCCACTGTTAACCCAATTTTCATTAGTAAGCATCCAAAAAATAATAATTAAAAATAAAACATCGAAATAAAAAAAAAAATAATAATATCAAGTCTCAATTTTCAAGTCACTTTCAAGTAAACAATATTAAATGCGAGATTTACAATAATTCACTCACTACAATATGAACTAAGAGAGTCATATATACGTTCTCTCTTCACATGTAAGAACAATAACAATAAGGCTTTGAGACACGCATTTTTAATTCATGATTGTTTTTATTTTTTTATTCCCACATTTAATTACAAAAACGGTCACCTTAAGTCACCAATTCAAATATTCGTAACTCTCAAATTCCACCTTGACTTTCGTTTCGCGCACCGTTGTGCAATAGATTTTTCAAGTACAATACTTGACATAAAATGAAAAATGTTAAATACACACCTCAGCATCAAAGTGTCCAGCACGGCTACCATGTATACCGGCGCGTGTGTACCTACTCGCTCGAAGTTTTGTCCCTTCTTCAAATACTGGTCGATCCTACCGACATAGTCGTTAGACTTTTTTCCTGCCATTTCTCGCTTTTGGGTCAGAATCGCTGGTTCTAGGCAAGGGTTGGAGGGCCCTGAATCGGCCCGAACATATGCACGAGTCGGTTCAGTGAACTGTCGGTTCCACACCGGCCCGTTACAATTAAAAATATAAAAATTAATAAATTTATTTTTTATTAGAAAAAAAGGGCCAAAATGCCGGTTTCGGTTCCGGTTCAAAATCGGCTCGACAGTTTGAAAACTAAAAATATGTGATCCAAAACCAGTCCGGTTCAAGGCCCATTGACCATGGACCGGTTCCGGACCGAACTGACAGGCCAGATCGGCCCGTGGCCATTTATAGCTTGCAGATGGAGTTTAAGGGATTAGGCCGCAGAGATTCTGCCCCGAGAGGTCGATTCCGGTGATGAGACCATCGAGAGAGTAGGTGATTTCAAGAAATTTGCTCACAAACAAGGTCGATTCTGTTCATAGAAATTCTTCAATGGTGCCTTGGTGCGGATGAACCCTTCCTTACAGAAATCTTCGACGAAATGAAAAAATATGAAAACGTCTACCCTTTTGTGCGAGGGTATTTTTTAATTTGTGTGAGGGTATTTTTGTAAATGACTAAAATCTCACTTTAAGAGGAATATGGTATCTCTTATGAGGGGTCGGATGTGATGTCTCAAGTTTTAGGAAAATTGGACCGGCTCTGCAAATTTCAAGGGGCAATTTTAAATGAACCACATACATTAAACTTATGGAAATAAATGGCACACAACACCATTTCAATGGTGACATTCGTTTAAAGAAAAAAAAAAGATGTGGGTTCCGCAAGCTCCATTTGATGGACTGAATGCCATACACGTTATAAATAAGTTGGAAGTGGGTTCCATATATATTTACATTTTTATCGATTAACAAATGTGAAAGATTGGTTAAATATGTAAACATGATGTGGATGCGAGAAATAGCGGTGAGTGTTTAAAGGAATATAAATGGATGCAGATGCCTTAACCCTCTAATAATAATAAATCTCATAAACCTACATAAATGCGTCTTACATTTTTTCACTTCTAATTAAAATTATAATTTTATATTCTTAATTTTATTTCAAAATAAAACTTCATTTATTTAATTTGTGCTAATCAAAATATTTTTCATTATTTATAATTATGGCGTTAGTTATGTTTCAAATTTTAAAATTTATTACACAAAAGAAATATGAAACCTAAAAAATTACAAAGTGTTGAAAACCATAATTCAAGTGCACATTTTTTTTTTTAAAAAAAAAATACTACTCTTGGGAAGTGGGTTCATTCTAAACCAACTATGCACAACCAGTCGTGTCGAAGTAGATGATGGACTTGTTTGTCTTGCACTTTACCTTTTATCTACAAGTAATGTCGAAAATTTGTAGACACCCCATCGCATGTCTACATTGTGGTTTTCCATCTATATTAGACCAATTGATTAGCTCTTCGTCTTCGTCTTCAATTGTCATATTATGTAAAATGATACATGATAACATAATTTCACGTAGATTTTCATTATACCAAATATGAAAAGGACCAAGTGCAATTGCCCACCTTGATTGGAGGACCCCAAAAGCACGTTCAACGTCTTTTCTTGCAGCCTCTTGTCTTGGCTTGAATTTATTTTTCTTTTTGGTTCCTTTAGACATTTAAAGCTTTTGACAATGTAGTGCATTCTAGATAGATGTCATCTGTTAAAGAGTATCATTTTGTATACTTGGTTCCACTAACCACATAATTGTCCTCAGGAGATACACCATGTAGAACATCACTGAATAATGAAAATTCATGAAACACATTTATATCGTATCGTGATCTCGCAAGTCTAAAAAATGTGTTCATGATCTATAAGTCTTCTGATGCTATTACTTCAAGCATAACCGAGGATGCCCTATGATCCCCTTGAGTGTATGAGTTGTGTCATATAATAGAATAATTTTTCACTTCTAATGCATACAATCTAGACTTCTTAACATGCCAGGAAAACCATGTTTATCCTCATGTAATGTATGTATTCATTGGATGTCAGTGTGTCACTGCATTAGGAGGTGCAAATCTAGGTGCATATATGTATCACATGTCACAACAGAACTCGACAAACTTCTATTCGCAGTCTACTCTAACATATGAAGGTGTTCGTCACATTTGATTGGTAAGAGCTCCATATGCTAGTTGATGTAGAACGGCAGTACACTTCTGAATTAATGTAGTAACCAGTCTTCTAGTCGATCTTATCTAAACTAGAAATGATCAGAGTGATTTTGGACATCCTGAATGATCTGGCAAAATAATTGTTTGGATATTTGAAATCTTCGATGAAAGTATCCTTTATGATATATGGAGTTGGCAACAAAATAATATCTTATTACTAGGACATGGGTCAGCTTCGCGGTTTCAAGGCACTTCTTAATTTCCTTTCACGCCTATTTGAACTTTCAACTTGCTCAAATTGTTGGAACTGTGTAACTACGACTTCCATAAAGCAAATCCGGCTTGTACAAAAGAAATGGTTTTGAGTACATTTGCTAGTCGTAGATTACGTATCTAAGTGGGTTGGAGCTATTTCCACGAGGACATGTGATGTTAAAATTGTGATTAAGTTTGTACAGGGTCACATCTTGAGCAGGTTCGGGTTCCTTCGAGCAATTATGAGTGATGGGAGAAGCACTTTTGCTACAAATTCATGCAAATTAATGAAAACATTGCATATCCCACAAACTTTCTACTCCCTATCACCCACAAACTTTGGGACAAACCAATATGAGCAACAAGCATATCATGACTATCTTGGAGAAAATGGTGAACTCGTTTAGGACATATTGGGCAATCAAGCTCAATTACGCGGTATTGGCTCAGGCCTCAGTGGACCACTTATAAAAGAGTCTTCATAATAAGTCTGTTTCAAAAATTGGTGTACTATAAAGCATGCCATCTTATGATAGAGATCGAACACAAGGCATTTTGGGTCATTAAGAAGGTATATTATGATCTGGATGCTACCGAAAAAGAATGGTTGCTACAATTCTCGAAACTCGAGAAATGGAGAAATGATGCCTACGAGAACTAAAACATTTATAAGGATAAGGTCAAGAGACTTCATGATGGAGCTATTGTCCGAATTAATCTCGTACCTGAAGTAATAGTTTTTCTCTAGAATTCACGGCTCCATATTTTTTTCGTGAAAGGTCAAGTCTTGTTGGAGTGGACCATATGTTATTGACGAGATGCTTTCTTTTGGTGTCGTTCGACTTCACAATTCTGCGAATGACGACTTATTTGTGGTGAATGGATAAAGAGTCAAGTCGTATGTATAAGGGGAAATAAGAAATCAACGTGTCGAGACAGCTAGTCTCATCAAACATATTACCAGTGACTGGGAATTCTTGATGCCTAGCTCCCGGAGTAAAACCTAGCATTTCGTGGGAGGCAACCCACCTTCTTCAATTTTGTAATTTAAAAAAAAAAGGAAAAAATAATTAGATGTGGCCAAACAGGCACTCAAAAGCAATCCCAGTCAACACATCTTCCCAGAACCAGGCGCGATGGACCACAACATCGAGTGCACAACTACCCGTTGCACACTACTATCAACCACTTCTGGGTTGTGCATCCGCGAGAGACATCGCACCACACGATGAGCATACCCTTGCACATGCAATGCCATAGGCGTATAAAAAGAAGGTTGCAAACAAAAAATGGTCATCTCCCTCATTTTACAACCTAACTCAAAAAATTCTCCAAACCCTCACCTGAAATTGCATCTACCACCTTTGGACACTGAGTAGCGACCAAGTTACGTCTTTCCAGCAGCCATCCTCCATCTTCTATTGACTACCCTCCGTCCGAAGAAGATGTTTCCAGCACAACATTCCTCCGAAAAACTCCGTTTATTCCAGGCTCTTCAACATTCATGGAGGCGAACATCCTCTTTTAGGTACTTGAGGCGAACATCCCCTTTTAGGTACTTGATAACTCCCAGAGATGGAATTTGGTTACGTTGTTGAAGTGAGAAGAACAATTGTCGAAATCAATCATCTATTGGTCCTTTAATCTCCTACAACAAATCCCCATGCACAAGGTGTTCGATAAACTATTTCAACGGGGTTTCCAAACCTAATAAAGCTCACAACCACCAAGTGTTCGAAGAAATTACTCAACGAACATGCCGAGAGCTTCAACTTCCAGGGCAACCCGTTAATCCATGGGCAAGGCCATTCAACCCGACTTACCCTCTTTTTCGGACACCTACTCTACTTTGGGTCACAAATCGAAGGAAAATCTCAAGACTTGGCCAAGGAGCACGACATTCATTTTCCATAGACATGGCCACAGGTCGGTTTCAAGGCGATTCCAGTTTGCATTTTATATAAATTAGAACTGATCCGACTGTATGTATATGTCGGTTCAAAGAACCGAGAACAGAATTGGTGGTCCTTTGCTTTACAAAAAATATTGAAGGGGAGAGATGGATATAGAAAATTGGACTTGAGCTTAGTTGACATGTTATAAGTTAAAATATCACTTAAGTTGAAATATTTTTAGTCAAAAAATAATATTTTAACTTAATGTCAATTAAACTGTCTACACATCCCTTACGTTGCGAATCAAAGCCCTCGTAGTTTGCGTACCTTACTTACCGTGATGAAAGAAGATGGCAGGATCCCTTGAACGATCTAGTAATCATAGTTGTAATCACCATCTTCGGTATTTCCCCATTTCACTAGAACGAGCAAATCTTACAGGCAATCAATGTCATTTTAAATGAAAATAAAAAATAAAAATTCAAAATATACTTAAATTTAAATAGAAACTCTGATTTTTTAAATATTTGAATATAATTTTTTAATTAACACATGTTTAATACACAAATGTTGTATCATTATTAATAATTTTTTAAATAATAATTTTTAAAATATATTTATAATTTAAGTTAATAAATATTATGTAAGTTTAAAACTGAAATTGATAGAATTTCAAATGTACGAGAGCTATGAAAAATTAGATATCGTTATATTGGATTAAGAAATTTAAAAAATTAACATATAAAATTACAAAAAATTGAGAACTCATCAACCTTTATATTTATATAGAATGGTGATGATTTTTCCCTACTATGATTTAACAAAATTTATATTTATATAGAGTGGTGATGATTTTTCCTTACTATTATTTAACAAAATAATTATATTTATAAAGTGAAATCTCCCATTAGGCAGTTACCCGTTCCTTTCAAATTTCCTAGTTTTATAGCTCTACCAAACAATGCCTCGCCGGGAAATTTACTGTGTTTCATTTGGTTGTGCGCCAGATGTGCCTATCCAATTGGTTAGCCCTGCTGACTTTACTTTAAAACTAACCTCCCCTAGCGCACAGCGCAGTGCATTTTCTAGTATAATCCGACTCAAATGGCATTATAATTTCTTCCCCTCTGTTCTTCTCTCTTGTGTGTGTTTCTGTTTGTGTATATCTATCTTTATTACGAGCTGAATTGAAGAGTATCTTCCGCTCTGACACAGTCATCCATGGCAGAAGGCGGATCGTTCGATCTAGGGCACCGGTTGGGTAAGGTTTCTGTTCCTTATATCTATAAAATCACTGTTTTTAGTTTGTTGATTTTAGTTGGGACGGAAGCTCAATTCGCGTTTGAAACTCCGATTTGATCAATTGTGAGAGGAATTCGAAAAAAGAGTAGAAACACTAATAATCTATTAGGTGATGATACTCATTTGTTTGATTCTGCATGTGCGGCCTGTGGTCGTGATTCGAATGTATTATGAATTATGGATTTCAGTATAATTCTTGGAGAATCTTGTTCTTCTCGCTATCGTGCATATGTAGCTATCTCTCAAGTCATGTAATTCTTATACCAGCCTAGAATAAGGGAAGATGATAGGCTTTATTTTCTCTTAGATTTTTGTACGCGAATCTGTTGGTAGGGGGCGCCCTACAATGAGTTATATATGCAATTGAAAGCAGGGCAATTATTTTTTTTTTCTTTTTTTCTGGAATGGTTGTAAATAATAGTTGGGAAGCACCACCAATTCAATTTATTGATTTATTCATATTTCAGATATTAAGCATATACTATCAGAGGCCAAGCATCGGTGGCTGAGACCTGCTGAAGTTTGTGAAGTTCTCAGGAACCAAGAGAAGTTTCATATCTCCGCCGAGGCTCCAAATAAACCAGTTAGTATGTCTTGATTGCCTGCTCAATTTCACCTTTTATGAAGAAGTTCGAATTGCAGCAAATATTATGATCTTATCATAAATTGCNTTTGCATGTACAATGAAAATCTTTTATCTTTTCGTATAACGAACAATGTGGCAAGGAACCATCTAGCCTAAGAACATCAGCGGTGTTTCATGCAAGTTTTACAAAGATATAAGGTTAATACACAGTGAATTTCTTAGGAGCATGGGGAAAATTTTCTCGCAAGTTATGTCGTTATGCTTTTCGAACTTGCATGAAAGTTTAAACAAATGAATACTGAATATTCATCCTCCATTCCACCTTTTAGTGCCTTCTTAAAAACAGTTCCACCACATGCTCATTGTCATTCTTTATTCATTTGTCCTGTTGTCTGGAGGCAGGTGAAACATTTTTCTTTTAATCATCGATCCATATATTCACTGAACTTTTTGATTGTCATTTTTTCATCATAAAACTAGTTTGGGGACATTTAAAAAATATATGCTATATGGTTTCCTGTACGTGATTTGTTTTTCAACAATATAAAAGTTAATGGTTTTGCTTGTAAGTTTGGAAAAGAATCATGTTTTTTTGTCCAAAAAAGTCCGTTATAACAGTATTTTTTCTGATTGAGTTGCCCCTTCCCATTAGAAATTTATCATCTCCACCATCAGAAGGCTGCCATGTGAAAACAGCAATAGTGACTTGTTTTGCGCAAAAATAAAGGAAAGAAAAGAAAAGTTTTGGATATTTTTGCCAACTGCCAAGATAAAAACTCGTGGAAAATTTGCAATTTTCGGTTAGGCCTTGATATTAGCTGCAATTTGACCTATAAAGAAATAGATTCCATTGAAGAAACCAATCAATAGATAGTGGTTTTGTTTTTCCTGGTTGTATGCTGTGTAATATGTAGGTCAAGATAATCAGTAACATATCCATCTTGTATGAATTTCTTATGTCAGAGTGAGATTGCCTTTAAATGCGAACTTCTCACTTTTTGGCATCAAGACTGATTGGATTTGCGTTAAAAACTTATTGGTGGTATCTTAGTTCTTATTTTAATATTTTCGGAAATATATTTTATGGTTTGAGTTTCATGTTGGAAGCGTTTAGAAACTTATATTAATAAACTAATCGACTTCATAGTGCATTAAATTTTGCTTTCACTTTGCACAAAATTATTACTTGTCTTCCTCTCTTTATCTAGGCCCTTCGTCAGTCATTATTTTTTTGTCCATTCTCGTAAAATTTGCTGTTCCTATGAGCCAGTTCTTTAAGTTACATAACTTTTTTCCTAAAACCGGCTTCTGAGAATGTACCAGATGCTTGTTCTATTCAAAAGGTAATGACATGGTAACTTAATCTGACTGCACATGTCTCCAAGTGTGCATGTTGTGTGATTATTCCTTAGCCTATCAAGTTTTTTGAAACATGTCAAGTAAAGGAAGGAATTTTGAGACCTTCTGTTTCCAATCATAGTCAATATATAATGCTTCCTGAATGTGCTCTGCCCAGTCTGGGCCAAGGATAGGTACTGTTATTGTACCAAAGTTGTTGTTCGAGGTTGTATTTGCAAGTTTCTATATATTTGGTTATACTCCCAAGTTTTATGGCTGTTTTCCATCATTGATGAACAGGCCCATGAAATGTTCAATATCGTGTGATACTCCCAAGTTTTGTGATAGGGACAGTCTTTGTGTTTTCGTTCTCTATTTATTATTTAAGAATATGCTCGAGCTCCAATCTTAATTTATAGAGTGAATGTTTTTTATCCTTTTGCTAGTGTTGTGGCTTGTAGCCAACAACTTCCAGTCTTCAACACGTCGCTGGTTATCTGGATTTTACCATTATCCACTCCAGCAACTCAAAAAGTGCCATTTCCTATATAAATCATTGCACTTAACATACTTCCCAATACCATATCCTATATGAATACAAGAATATCAGTTAATGTTTTTCTTTTGAATTGTTATTATACTATATCCAGGTTGAGTTTTATTTACCAATCAATTGAGGAATAGACCATCTCTTTAGACTACTAACTGCTTCTTCATATATGTATGGTGTTTTAAAAAGCCATGCTTAAGCATTGATCTTTCTTGGAGGAGTTTTACTGATTAAAGCAACTTCTGTGCCCTTTCAAGTTTGAGTTATCTACTAAATTAGTTCTGCATACCCCTTTCTCTGCTAAAGTTTTCCAAGTACGTCAAGAAGTCGGATGTGAAGTAGAAAATTGATTTTGTTTCTTGTTTAATGTTGGAAGACAGTACCTGATAGCTGTATATTTGAAGCACTTATCTCAGCTATCATATGTGAAGCATGTATACTTAGGTTGAATTGCAGGAATAGTGCCTGCAAAATCTATTTCTTCACCGTCTATTTGGTTTTAGCACCTGTATATTCTTTCAAAGTATTGTAGAATCTCTTGTTAACTGGCAATTGTTTTCTACAAATCAATGATTCTTCTCAGGTGGTTCCGTGTTTCTCTTTGATCGTAAGGTGTTGAGGTACTTCCGGAAGGATGGACATAATTGGAGAAAGAAGAAGGATGGGAAGACTGTTAAGGAGGCCCATGAGAAACTGAAGGCAAGTATGAATGGCATAGTATCCAACAAAGGTTCTTCGAGGGCAACTTTTCCTTAACAAAGCTTTTCCGCTCTTTAATTTCTTGCGAGAGAAAAATCAATAGTATGCTTCTTATATTTTTTGCATCTGTTCTTGGCTTCTTGCTAGAGGTTATATGCATTCTCTTTTATCGCAGGTCGGAAGTGTTGATATGCTGAATTGTTATTATGCCCATGGGGAAGATAACGAAAATTTTCAAAGACGCAGCTACTGGTTGCTTGAGCAGTAAGTGTAGGCTTTTTATCTTTTGTTTACTCCAAACTTGTTTGGTGCATCATAGGACTTGCTTTTGTGCTTTACTGCTACGGTTTTCCGTAGCTCTGTCAGGACTCAGCTCATTGAAATATTTTATTTAAGTTCTTTATCTTTTTCTCTTGAATTTTGTTTGATGCACCAATATGTTTGATTAATTGTAGATGAGATCATCTACAGATTTCCTGGCTCCCCTGCATGGCTTGATTTTATATGATTATAGATATATTGTTTTCTAATTCTACGAGAAGTTACGGGTCATGATAAGTAATATGAGGATTGAATGATTGAATCTATGTATATATATATATATGTGTGTGTATGTGTGTGTGTGTGTGTATAAATTTGTATTTACCATAAAAAGTTATAGTTTCCCGCCAAAAATTATTGGTTACTTAATAACATTTTCTTTAATATTTTTTTTTTCTATTTTCTTTTGATAACTTTTACTTTATCAACAATTGTGAGTCTTTTATTTTTATTTGAGATAATGTGGTATTAATAAATGATCTAAATCTATTGGTTAACCTTTCTAGATTTTTTTAGTAAATTATTTTATTTCTACCTACTCTATTTTATTTTTATCTTTAGTGATTTAATATCAATAAGTTGAGATTAAACTTCCATTCTGTCGAACTATCCATGTGAATTATTATATTAGAAAGAGAAAATAAAATATTTATAATCTATATGTTATAAATTATTTTATAATCTATATGTTATAAATTATAATGATAACCACAAAAAGTCATTTGTCGAACAACAATGTAAATTATATGTTTTGAAAAACAAAATACTTGCAATGTATATTGTTATAAATTATAATGATAAATCAACTGGTGTCGAGCTATCATATGAATTATTATATTAAAGAGAAATTCAAAATAATTATAATATAAAAATAATAATTTTAATGTAATTAAGAATTAGTAAATTTTAACTTTAAAATTAGATACACTACATTCTTTCTAATTAAATGTCAGTTTATAATATTTACCACAATTTTTCAACTTTATCATCACTTATTTAAGAATCGAAATAATATATTGTTATAATGTGTGATAAGGGGGAGAGAGAGAGAGAGAGAGAGAGAGAGAGAGAGAGAGAGAGAGCAGTATTTTTGTAAGTGTTTATTGATAATGTTTCAATATGTGAAACTTTCATGTTCCTTAATTCTAAACTGGAACTTAGCGTGAATACTATTATATATCATAAAAATAAGTGAAATAATAAAAAATAGTATTAATATTCAAAACTATTTTTACACTAATCAATATTGCTTCATTACTTTAATTTAAACGAATTATTAGGCAAAATATGACAAAGTTATGATGCAGTATTGTATTCAATCCTGGAAGTACTAATTAATGAGGAATTAAACTCTTGGAAGATTAATCACATATACTGCATGTGAGTTTTTCCTTGTTATCAGCATTTTTATTTGCCTGGAATAAAGAGTGCGAAGCTACAAAACCTATGATGGAGCATATATGTTGTCTTGAATTTAGTTTTGTAGTCCAGATTCATTACATGCATCTTGTAATAATTAGAGTCATTCACAAAATCTGCTCTAAGCCTCAAGTTCAAGGTTTGTTTATTTAAGCACTGACGACTGCTTCTTTACAAATGACATGTGAATCTTAATCAGTCGAAATGAATAATGAACTCTTACCAAGTTTTCTAATTATGCAGGGATCTCATGCACATTGTATTTGTCCACTACATGGAAGTCAAGGTCAGACTCAAGTAACATAATTGAACAACGCTTATCCAACATAGTGTGGCTGGATAAGTTTCTTTTTTAGACATGAAATGAGGAACACTTAATATCTGATTATTACTCACTCACATCTTGTGTCCTGCTTGTTTCTAAACATTTAGAAATTCTCATGAGGTGATATGTGTATAACTTGATAACTGGCTTCTGTAAATTGCATATAGGTGCTTATCTATAAACTGAAACCATATCTGTAATTCCATTTCCATTGGTCAACTAATTTTTAAAGTTATTATTTAGCTTTTTGAGCACAAAACATAGCGCATGAGCATAGGGCATTGTACTGTAATCTTGTATGTACGTTCAATTTTAATTGCCTCTTTTATGCTTTGTTAATATTTCTGTGAACAATATCGATGGAAGCTTTTGATTCGATTGGCTATATTTGTAGGTCGAACTAAATAATCTTTCAGAACAAAAATTGATAGTTTAAGGTGAGAAAAAGTAGATATCGTTAAACTTTAGTTCTTTTTTTTTTTGTTTCTCCAGGGCAATAAGACAAACATTAGTTGCGTCAGTAACAGTGTTGGAGCTGTATCAAAATCTGAAAATGGCAGGTCGTTATCGTCCAGTTTTCGTGGAACAAGCCCAACCAGCACCTTATCATCAACATGTGATGATGCTGAGTCTGGTATTGTTCTCTTTCTCTGTCATCTTATAACCACGTAGTGCTGAGTCAACTTAGAATTAGATATTGTAAATACTTTGCATCTTGTTTCTCGACCAAAACTGATAACCTATTTCAGGGGGTTATCACCAAGCACATTCCAGGCTTAATTCTTATCCAGAGTCTCCACTGACTGAAGATAGTCATTCTACCCAGTCAAGCTCTTGTACTCAGCTTTTTAGTCCAGGTATCCATAATGTTTTCACATCCTTATTTTTGATAAGTTTCTACCCTGAATTACGTGTCACATTCAAGTGTTGGTCTAAGAGTTGGAGATATTAGTGGTGTAGTCATATATCTGCAATTCAAGAGTCAGATGGTTTGGGTTCATGGAAAGTTCTTGGAAACCCCACCATAGGCATAATACTATATTGCAAGAGTGTCATCATTACAATTTTGTACTTTCTAAACTAAGTTAAGATTATGTGGCTATTTTCAACAGGAGAGGCTGCTTATAAACAGGGATCTGGGTGTTTTCTGCCTGTCCGTGCCAAATGCCAGACACCAAACAATGAGGCAAGGCCATTTTACACATACCCTGAGCAGGAAGAGCAGTCATTGGAAAGAAACATTCAGATGTTCCCTTCCAATGAAGAAACTGACATTGCCACGAACCCAAATCTGGAGAATGGTATGACAACCATTGGAAATGGAAACTACTCTCTCATCATGAAAAAGCCTCTGGGTAGCTTGCGTACAGATGAAACCTTGAAGAAAGTGGACAGCTTCTCCAGTTGGATTGCTAATGAACTTGGAGAAGTTGATGAATTAGACATGCAACCAAGTGATGCAATTTTATGGAATACTATGGGAAGTGAGTATGAACACAATATGGCAGCTCAACTGCACATGGACACACACATGCTGAACCCTTCTATATCCTTGGATCAAATTTTTAGTATTAGTGATTTTTTGCCAAACTGGGCTTATTCAAATCTGGAGACCAAGGTACTTAATCTTAATCTCTAACTTTGGTCTGAGGGTATGAATTTTCATTTAGCAAGTATGAGCATTTCTATTCTATCCGCAGAATAATATGTTGAGAGTGATTATGCCTGGCTGCTTTAGATGTGTTGTAGTCCAGTAAATTATCTTTAATCAGTCCAAGATTGACTAATTTAATTTATGCTTTTTCCCATGTGATTCTCTCTTGAAATAAGTTCCAAATTCATGAGCTCCCATGTTTATCAATTTGACACACGAAACTCACCGTTAACATATTTCATGTTCTCCTACTTGATCAACATTCCTAGTTGAAGGTTGAACTAACAATATCTTTTCTATTGTTAATCAGGTCCTTATCTCTGGCATATTCCTCAAGAGTGAGCAAGAGCTGGCTAAATACAGATGGTCAGTTATGTTTGGAGAAGTGGAGGTTCCCGCTGAGGTTTTGATGGATGGAATTCTTAGTTGCTGTGCTCCACGGCACATTCCTGGAGTTGTCCCTTTCTATGTTACTTGTTCCAACAGGTTGGCTTGCAGCGAGCTAAGAGAATTTGAATATAGGTCTGGGCCGGAGAAAAATATCAGTTCTCTTGATGTAAATGGATATATTGGAATTCTAATGCATCTATATCAAAGATTTGAGATGATATTGTGTCTGGAACCAGTTGGAAGCCCTCTATCTGCTAGGAATGACTTTGAAAAACAAAGTGTGATCAATAAAATTGTTTCCTTAATAGAGGAGGACAATAGCCAGGATGCAAAACTGGCTTCAGAAAGTAACACATTATGTGGAAAGGTGATCGGAGAGCAACTTCTGCAAAAGCAGCTGAAAGAGAAATTTTACTCTTGGCTTCTCCTCGGAGTGACTTCAGATGGGAAGGGCCTTATGATTATCGACAAATGGGGTCAAAGTGTGTTGCACTTGGCTGCTGCTCTTGGTTTTAATTGGGCTTTCCAGCCAATTATAGAATCGGGAGTTAGTATAGATTTTCGTGATGTGAATGGTTGGACTGCGCTTCATTGGGCTGCATTTTATGGAAGGTACACCTTGAACTTGGCTATGTGTTTTAGAAACATCTCAAAGGCCAAATTCTAGCAACTAGTGTATTAATATATTTATTGTATACTTGATAGTTGTTGATCTAGACTCTTCTCTCTGGATTATGTAAGTAGAATTTTAGTTAATTGACATTTCACATTTTTTTTTAAGAAAAGAAAGTTTTCTTCGATGCCCACAATTCTACTGGGGAGAAATAAAAAATGTCCACTAAAAACCCAGATGTGTCAAACAAGTTTACCGATAACACAGATTTCGTGGTTGTTAGACGAAGAAAGTATTGTGTTTGCTTTACATTAACATCTTGTTCCTTTTTCACAGAGAGGAAACAGTTGCTGTGCTTGTTTCTCTTGGTGCAGCCCCTGGAGCACTTACAGATCCATCAACTGAATATCCACAAGGCAGGACTCCTTCAGACCTCTCGTATTCCAGTGGGCACAAGGGCATTTCTGGTTTCCTGGGAGAGACTTTCCTTACCACCCATCTATCCACTCTTACATTGAACGATGGTGATACCACAGAAGAGTCTGGACTAGAAGCAATACAGACAGTCACAGCACGTTTAGCTGTACCTACAACTGGAGAGGATGTGCCAGAAACTCTCTCACTGAAGGACTCGATAGCTGCAGTCTGTAATGCCACACAAGCAGCAGCACGCATTCACCAGATTTTTCGCATTCAGTCGTTTCAGAGGAAGCAGCTTCTTATCGAACAGGAATCTGGCGAATGGCTGGATTCGGATAAGCAAGCTATTTCGCTTCTTGCTGCTAAAACATCCAGATTGGGCCAATCAGGCGGTACTGCGAATGCTGCCGCCTTAAGCATTCAGAAAAAGTATCGAGGTTGGAAAAGGCGGAAGGAATTTCTGCTGATCCGACAAAAGATTGTCAAAATTCAGGTGCTTTACAAGTTAAACATTTTGATACTTGTAGTCATAAAATTAAGTGATAATTTAACTACCCTTTAGGGTTGGCTTGATTACAGAAAAACCTGGTTAACTTGGATAGTTGTGGAAACCACCTTAAACATTTTACACCAATTGTGTCAGTGGAGCCAATGGAAGTCCTTAACTTCAATATATATATATATATATATATATATATATATATATATATATATATAT
>BKCP01004350.1:397496-442675 GCA_008636005.1 Striga asiatica | reverse complement strand
ACCTTTGAGGTTAGTTGTTAAATATCCCTTAAATATCCAGTCATGTTTCTTAATTTGCCAAATTACCTAAGGGGAGCAAAATGTAGGCCTCAATATCTCACCGACAAAAGATCAACTACTCAGTAAATGATGCTTCTTCAGTATTTTCCGAATCTATTGTATGTCCGAGTGCGAACATCGTCTCTCTCGTTTGTGCTACAAGGCTAATTTTATTTCGAAGATGCTAACATCCATATGAAGCTTACTTTGTCTCTCTTTTTAAGGCTCATGTAAGAGGTCACCAGGCTCGAAAGAAGTATAAGCCTATTATCTGGTCAGTGGGAATACTGGAGAAGGTGATTTTGCGCTGGAGACGTAAAGGCACTGGGCTTCGTGGATTTCGACCAGATGGAATCCAAAAAGAGCCGAACGAGGGGAACAGCTTGCCGCCACCTGAAGATGATTATGACTATCTGAAGGAAGGAAGAAAACAAAGTGAACAAAGGATGCAGAAAGCACTTGCCCGAGTGAAGTCCATGGCTCAATATCCTGAAGCAAGAGCTCAGTACCGTAGGCTGTTAACTGCTGGTGAAGTCTTCCGTGAAAGTAAGGTAAAAAAATTGTGTTTTTGGTAATGTCAGTATATAACACTACGCACGTTCTGGGTAAAACTCACGCGTATCATGCGAATTTCCATAGCTTTTGAGATGTTTGGCACGTGGTGTTAGAAGAAAGGTTTATCACACAAATTGGCTTCAAAATTCTACTTTTTCTTTTTGTACCCTTGTTGTTTGAGTTAATTACATTACATCTACAAATTGTTCTATTCACAAATTACACTATCAGCAAGGGTGGTGTATGTTTGTGAAAATACAAAGGTCAATGTGTGTGATATATTAAGTTTTTCTGTAATAGTATGAGGAATTGAAGATGAATTTTTGGACAAAAATGTTACCAATAATATATATATATATATATATATATATATATATATATGAATGGTTGAAGTATGCTGATTGTTAACAAGCAGCCTAAACCATTGTGTGGATACATTATTCCATACTCGATCTGCATATAATAGTCATTGGCACGTTTTTGTCTCTTATTTATTTAATAATTAATCAGAGAAGAAGGTTCCCGTAATTTATTTTCCTTGTTGCTTTACATTTTCAGGATGCTTCAGATGGGATCCCAGATAACATGGAGGACTTGATGTACCCTGGAGATGACCTGATTGATATTTCGAGTCTATTGGACGATGATACTTTTATGCCCCTGGCTTTTTAAAGAGCATCCAAAGACCATCATCTTTTTAGCCCAAGGTCTAGCTAGCAGTTACTACTGATTATGCACAGTAAATAACTAGAAAAAATAGTTTGTCGTTCTTCTGTTCTGTATGTATATATTTTGTGCGTGCACAATGTTATAATATGACTAAGGACTCGATAGAGTGTTATATGATAATATTCACAGTTTATTTTTTTCATTTGGATTGCCTCAATATCATTTAGCTTGTGAATGGCCATTTTTTGACACGTGGTTGTGAGAATGAATCCGTAGGAAAGGGATATTGATTTGAAGCTGAAGAGGCTTAAGTAATCGACTGTTGCTGTTGCATTTGTTTTATAATTGCAATAGAATCGTTTAGAATATCTTATAGAAAGAGGGAAAAAGGAGCAAGGTACAATGGCNATGTCATTTAACAAAAAATGGCGAGTAAAAGAAAGCTTTCATGAGTTGAATTGATGCATTACCCGAATAATAATTACCTGGGGTAGTCAAATTATATTATAGAGACAAGGCAAAAGCATTATGGTTTTCTTTTGTCAAGCAATACCGTACCAGAAACTGTTATACAAGACAAACAAGGCTTTATAGTAGAATAGTGAGTACTCTTTGGTTGACCCAAAGAAGGTATGTGGTCCTGTGGATATCACCACATTCTGTTCGTCAAAAAACAGCCCAGTGGTTGTGGCTCAAATAGTTGTTGCTAAATGATATTTAAGACAGAGATATCAAACTCAGTAAGACAGCTTATATACTACTCTGCCGCTTGAGCTACTTATAGAAAAGGACACCTACCTACGGGTAGAGCTGCAAACGGACCGAACGTTCGCGAACAGAAGCTCGTTGGTGTTCGATAAAAGTTCGTTTGTTTGTTAATCGAGCCGAGTTCGAACATAAAATTAGGCTCGTTTAATAATTGAACGAACACGAGCTCGTTCGCGAACGTTCGATAATGTTCCTGAATATTATTTTATTATTTATATATTTACATAATATTTTTAATAAAATTATAAAATATTAAAATATTTTTATTTTATTTTTTTTTATTTTAGAATTCGAACAAGTTCAAACAAACAAATTTCGAGTTAATCAAACATATTTAAAAAGTTTATGTATTAAGTTATTCGAACACGAACGAACTAGAACTTTGACGAACAATTAAACGAACGAGCTCGAACATGATTTTTAGCTCAAAAAATAAACGAACGAATACAAAATTGTTCGAAAGTAAATGAACATGAGCTCGAACAGCCCAAACTCGATTCGGTTCAGTTCGTTTACAGCACTACCTACGGGTACTTGTCACTCAAGAATTTATCTTGGTCGTTAAGTGTTTGTGGAATTGAAATTCCGGAGGCAGCTTCAAATCGAACTGTTTTCTTCAACATCGAGGTTTAAATCCAAGTACATCTCGTCTCTAGCTGTAACCGTCTCGCACCTAAATTAACATGATTTGAATAATTAATGTATCTTAAAAATGATTTTTTTATGGCTTATATTATTTTCTTAAATAATGAGCCGCAATATCCATAAGTGATTATTTGAAATATACCATAAATTGTTAAATTAGTTTCTTGAAATAGTAAATAGATTTTTTTTTAGGAAAATAGTTACTATTTAAAAAATAATCAAACTTTTATATATATAGATCATATATATAACTACTTATGTTTGAATTTNTTAAAATCAATTATTAATTATATTATCAATCAATATTAATATTCGATTTATTTATAAGAGTTACAATTTATTCAAGTACATAATAAAATTATCAATCATTATTAATATTTTTCTGTCACAGTATAATTAATTATTATTCTTTAAATCACATTGTTTTATAATTTTTAGAAAATAAATCATGATTTTTTTTTACCACATCACAATTCATTTATATTACAAAGTTAATAATCTTCTCTTAATCTTCTTACTCCAAACAAAAAATATCTATTCTCTTTATATATATAAAAAGGAGGTACTTGCCCTCATTAAGCGCCACGTGTCCACTTTTGTTTCGAAACGACGTCGTTTGATTGCACCTTAACTTCAACGAGTCGTTTTGCTTTGACTAAATTGAGGGCAGATGTCTCGAGAAGCTCCAAACTAAAACTCCGTTCA
This sequence comes from Striga asiatica, assembly GCA_008636005.1. Classification (NCBI taxonomy): domain Eukaryota; kingdom Viridiplantae; phylum Streptophyta; class Magnoliopsida; order Lamiales; family Orobanchaceae; genus Striga; species Striga asiatica. The sequence continues at coordinate 439,294 of BKCP01004350.1, read as the reverse complement.
TCTCCACTCGCCGCCACCCCACCCAGAAGTAAATGATTCTTTTCTCTACTACCACACCATGTTCGAACGATGAGGGTGATGATTAAACTTTGACGAACCCTTGGTCGAGAAGATTCTCAACAAGTAAGATAGAATTTCTTTTCATCTTTCTCTTTGTTCTTGATCGATCTCAATTTCTTGGTTTCCATTTTCAGATTTTTCCTTTCGTTTTTCTATTGAAAATTTTATTATGTGAGTTTATGTATTTTCAGATTAATTGAGTTTACCGAGAATTCATTGTTGGTGTTCTTATTCTTTGAATGATCAGGAGATTAATCAAGGCGATTGACGAGTACACCGAAGAAGACCCGCTTCAGCCTTGGATTGAGTGAGTAACGGTTGTCTATGTAGCTTCAATGCTTATGTCGCAAATTGAGCCTCGTTTTGTTTTCTGGTAGATTTTAGGATCTTTTTTGTTGTTCGTTTGTTTTGTTCTGAAATATTTATATCCGACTGTTCGAGTGTCGCAGAAATATTTATGGTTGCCTGTATGTACTGTTTGTGGCCAGATTGTCTATGTTCTGGGAAGTCGTATAGTGGTTTGTGTTTATGATGCTTCAGGTTTAGGTTGGATAAAATAAATGGGTCATGTTTTCTAGCAGTGATTACCAAACCTAATCATATTATATGCGATTAGCAGTGATTACATATCATGTCGGCCTAATACTGCACAATGATCATGTCGCTCATATTGCTAAATCATCCACCCTTGTTTTATACAAAGTTAATTTGACTTTTGAGAGTAATATTATTCGAAAGTCGAAACCTTATCAACTACCATTGTTTGGTGATTATTTGAATGCTTTTTCATTGCCTTTCTATTATTTATCAACTATTGAATGCTACTATACCAGCTCTTTGGATTGGTAAATAAGCTTCTGCAAATTCAAGAAAAACTATTGTGAAAGGATCTGTCTATCCAAAGATATGAGGCCCTTTGGATTGGTAAATAATCTTCTGATCCATTTCTTAATTATTTATGTTATTCTGGTTTCTGCAGATCAGCTTAAATCATGAACGTAAATCAATGCTCAGTTTTTCTCTTGACTTTGATCAGTTGCCTCTTATATCAAAAGTTGAGGTGTTTGAGTACGCCTTGCATAATACAGAAGGAAATGACCTTTCTAGGGACCATTTAGAAAATTGAAAATTCATGGCGTATCCTTCCATTCTGATGCATGCTTATATTTTCTTTTGCGAATGCTAGGTGCTCTGGTTTAAGAGTCGTACTTCAGAGATCTGGTTGGACACAGGACCAACTACACAAGAAGCTTGGTCGTTACGAGTATGGTAATGACTTATTAATTAAGACGGTCACGCTACTTATAATTTTCTCAACCAATTGTTTCATAATCAAATGAGTTGTTTCTAAATCTATTTGAAGATGCGTTTGATCTTTCTTTCTTTTTTTAAATAAGAATCACTGATAACATTTTGACAATTTTATCTCTAAATGCATGCAAACTTTCTGTCACGTGAACTATCTGATTGAAGTACTACTGTGGGATACTTACTTTATAAGTGCCAGAAATATTCTTATATTGATCATCAAATAATTCAATATGTTAGTTGAGTCGCAAAAAATAATTGAATTAAAGAAATTCAACTTATTAGCCTTTACGGTCTTTTATTATTAGACTTACTGAATACTAGAAGATTGCACATTTGCTATGAGTATAAGGTGTATGCCAATAGATGTTAAATAAAACCGTGAAGTGGTCATGTAGGAGATTATGTACTTATAAAGTCGAATCTCTTATCGTTATTAGATTCTGAGTTTGCGCATAGCATCGGGGATAAGAGAAATCCTTCTGATTGATTTTTTCGTGTTTATCAGTTTTACTCATAGATTTGTTGAAGGCTAATGGGCATTTTAGGTTCAAATTTTAAGTATGTATAAGAGAAGTAGTGCTGGTCGGGTGGATTTTGCGTCGTAAGAAGTATATCTTGATGGTAAAAATTCCCTCTGATCTGCTTATGCATTACTAATATTTATACAACATGAATATAGTTGTCCTTTTTATGATTTATTTTTTTTTTTTTTTTTCNAGCAAACTCGACTTGTACGTAAAAGATAAGCTGGAGCCACCAACTTCACGTTTGCTTACTTCAGCGGATTTCACCCAATGCCAGGGTGAGAAAACTCCAATTTCCAACAGTTTACTAACATTCAAATATTCTCTCATAGACATACACCTCCTAACATAGATTCCGATGGATCTGTAAAATGTTGGAATCGGCTGAGCCCAGAATAATTTCCTAATTATGAAACCAGCAGCAAGATTCAGTGTGTATTGGATGGGAACCTAAGCAAGCATTTCTGCCAGTCAACGAGGTTACTGAATTTCATCAGCGGCAATCTCCACAAAAAGGTTGGGCCCCATTTCCAGGCTGACATCAATTCTAAGTGGCCCACTTAGACCAGCCCAAAATCCACCGGGAAGACCTGACTCGTGCTCATGTGGGTCCCCTAGGTTTCTGGTTGCATCAAGCGACACGGTCTCAACGAAAGGTCTACTCTTCAGCGTGATTTGGGCTCAGCAATCGGGGGAGCTTTACAAATCTTGTTTATGATGATCTCTGTGGAAACACACAATCGTTGGGTTTTCATGTTGTTTTGTACAGCTTTTGATAATGAAGAAAATGCATGGAATTGTTTTCACTCAAAGACGAAAGTGAACCAAGGGGGAAAAAATCTTGCTTCAGTGTTGTTTGGCTTAGCTTTATTTTGTTTGATAGTTTTGAATATCTGTGTTATTATAAAAACGAGTGTTAATCCATGTAGATGATTGATTTAATGGTGAATGATTTGATTTATATATTTTTATGTCTTATGTAAAATGTCTTATTTATTTAGATTTTAAGTGTGGATGTGTATTGGATGTATTTTTATATATATATATATATAATTATTCTCTTAAGGAAAATAGTTATTCACTTTTAAACTGTGAAATGCTTTTCACCTAATAATTAAACTGATAGTGATAAAAAAAATACATATACAATTGATTGATTGGTAAAACAACGATTGATAAGAAACTTGGTAAAAATACTCAAATGAATAGCAAGTCATGTTGGTTTTTTTTGGCTTATTTGGCTTCACTTACCACACTTTTCGGGTTTTCATTGTTGAATCAATACAAATATACGTATCTATATAAGTATAAATTGATCAAGACGTGATTGGTTTTTCAATGTTCGATCAAAACAAATATACGTGCCTATAAGTATATATTGATCAAAATGTATTGAGCGTCTTCACATCAACACATATCCATATGGATTATTTATAAAATATTCTATATGGCTTAATAAAATACATTCTATTGCCACATTTATGAGATAAATCATAATATAGTAGTAAAAATATTAATAATAGATTATTACAGTGGGTCGGTTGTGAGACTGCTAGTAAATAAATAAAATGAGAGTACAGTAGAATACACCCAAACTTCTGCGATTATTATCCACAATGCTTGCTACTATCCCATTAGAGAAAATATATGATTTGGCCAATTAGTCTTAGTGGTGTGGGAACAATGACCAGTCAACTATTTGTTAGTGTTATAGATCCCAACACTATTCTCTTTAAATTTATGACAAAACTATTCATCTACTAATTTTATTATTATAACTTATTCAATAACTAGTGCATAGCAGTGTGATTCACAGGTTGGACAGTTTTGAGGTTATTTACCAAACCTTATTATTATATTCATGAATATAGAAAAATAAATAAATAAAATTAAAAAAATATTATACATTATTAAAAACCTCCTTGTAGACAACATTATCTGTCTTGTAAGCACACTATCCTCATCGCAAACTAATATTTTCAGGCACTTTCGACTAGTGACGCAGGAAACAGTTACATACAACTACACCTGACTGAACACCGACTTCTTCAAGAACATGTCAACATGCGATAAAGACTCACCTTGACTCTTGTTAATCGTCATGGCATAAGATACTATTAGGGAAAACTGCCCCCCGCTTAATTTTGAAAGGTACTTGTTGTTGTATAGAATTTAACAACGATAAACAAGATGTGATTAAAGCGTTAAAATTTGAGACTTTGTATTACTGTTGTGTATTTTCAAAGTACAAGATGTCGATTTATATGTGAACCGAGCTGTTTTGCAGTACGTATTGAATGCGCGTAAAAAAGATCCTCCGTACAATAATAAATTCCGCTATTTGTAGTAGTGTGTGTTTGACTTTGTGTACGAGGTAGGTGTGATCGCATTAAATGCGAAGTAGCTTTATGAAACAGTTTGTCGGTCAGCGGGTGGACAACAATGATTGCAATATTGCACGTGGTCCAATTATGTGGGCGCCTCGTCATCTGCTTTGGGTTTCGGTCATCTCGTACCTCGGTTTGCAGGGAGAACCTTCTCGAAGGAATCTTTGAGAAGTTGGTTTTTTACCCGTACATGCACAGGCCTTCAAAATTTACAACTTGTAAAATTACCCACACAAGCGTGGGCCTTTTTCATTTAACGGCCTTCAACCTGATCTAATCTACTCTCGATGTAATAATTTAAAATTATACAAATTATTGAAGAATAGACTCGCAGGTCTCAATAAATTACAAGCATTCAATCATATTGAATAAAAGGTGTTGTCGTCTTGAATTAACAACTTAAAATTAAACACAGTTGATGTCAAGAAAATGAGGATAAAAGTTTAATTGGATTTTATTGATTGTGTTCACAAGAGTACAGAAGTCGGTCTTAGGTTGAAAACCGAGATCATCTTATGTTTGTGTACAATGTGTTCGAAAAGATCCTCGTACTATCATAAATTCTGCTATTTATAGCACGGTGGCTTTTGTCTTCTTGCTCGAAATGGATAAAGACGCATTTAATGTTGAGCTGCTTCTCTTGAAGCGGCGGGAAACATCAATGATTGCCTTTTTGTTTCGTTGGTCCAATCAGATGCTTCTAATGATTACTTTCTGTTGGAATATTCAACTCTGTGATAGTCGGTTGACCTGAAGTCGGTTTCGATCCTTTTGAAGGTCTTTCAGAAGTTGGATGTTCGGAAATCGGTAATTCTTCAGAAGTCGGTAATTTGTCAGAAGTCGGTAATTTATTCTAATATATACCGACTTGTAATACTTCAATAATTCAATTAATTTCTATCTTCAATCTCTGTTACTGGATTTGATATCAACAGTGAGGCCCCCGACATCAGTAAGTATTTGAAGCTTTGTAAATGGTTGCTGATGTCGTTTGTTGTTCCACCTTATTCCGACTTGTTTTGCGTTGTTTACCGACATGAGAACACTTTGCTTTATTTGGCACTTATGGTATTTGATCTGACATGGCGGCTCTTAAAAGACGTGTCCGCATTAAATGGGTCCAACGGATACAATTTTGTAACGACATGGCGTTTCAGGATATGGCCACGTAGGTTAATAATTACTGTAACGTTATGCCCTTTGAAGACACGTCCGTTACACGCGCCGTTTCCGGATACTTCTAACGGTCATATATCGAAACCTATAAATTAAGGTCGGTGTCAATGCGCGAAAAATTCCTGTACCTTAAACTCCTTGGCTTTTCTTGTGTTCTTTCTGTGATCTTTTCTCTGAAAATTTTCTTCGTACACTTGTCTTTTCTTCGATCTCTTCTTCAATTCAAGGTTCTTGGAAATTTCGGTAAGAATTTGCCCTAATTTTTTGTTTCTTTGTTCTGTTTCGAGTTTTCCTTTATTTTTATCGATCTTTGAAGAGATGTCTGCGCAAGCTGAGGATAGTAGTAGTCGAACAATTTCTGATATTCCGATCCTTACCGATGAGGATTTGGAATTGCCTCTGGAGTATTATCGGTGGGATCCTCTTCTGGTAAAGAGTCTGAATCTCAATAGGGATATCATCGATGAGGACAAACGGGTTGAAGAGGACGCTATGTCACTTCCGGATTATTGGAGGCGTCCTGCTCGTCGGTGGCCAGAGCCGATTGACGAGTATAGGGGCGAACCGAGTATTCTCACCGATGCTGACATCGTTATGCTTCGAGGAGAAGTTTATATTCCTTCCTCGGTAAAGCTGTTTGCTCCATATCCGGGCGAAAGAATTACGTGTCCTCCACCAGGCTGTGTTGGTGTTTTTGCCGACTCATTGAGATTCGGCTTAAGGTTTCCGCTTCCCGCTTTAATCACGGATTATTTAAGGAATTGGGGAATCAGTTTATGTCAAGTAGCGCCCAATTCGTGGAAGAGAATTATTGGTCTCCTAGTATTGTTGAAGGAAAAGGGTTGGGATATGCCAACCGTTGAAGAATTAAGGAGCCTTTTCTCGTTTAGGAGATGTACCGATAGGCAAGTAGCAGATCCTCTGATTTGCTACGCTTGCGCAGGAAGACCCCAAAGTGGTTTTAAAATTGGTGATTTAATCACAGAAATCCCAGATTCATTACATGGGTTCCAAGAGGAATGGCTATGGGTCGGCGGGGATTGGCAAACTCCGACTTTCAATAAACCTTTGATTGATGGAATGTCAATTCCGATTAATATTAATTCTGCAGTTTGTAAGTATTGTCTTTTCTTCCAACAAACCGAGTTTGTTCTGACTTACTTTTTATTTGTGTACTAACAGGTCAACAACTTTACTGTTTGCAGCCAAAAGCAAAGGAGTTGAACTCAGCGCAACTTTAAGAGGAAGAATTTCGGAACTATTCAAACTCAAGAAGACACAGCGCGGTTTCAAGTTGATTTTAAAGGATTCGAGGCTGAAAGCTGCTGGGTTGTGTCCAGAAATTCTAGACGGTTCTTTTCAACCAGGTAAATTCAAATTGAATTTTTCAATCTTACTCGAAGTCGGTAGCTTTTGGATGTTGTAATAACTCGGTTTCATACTTGCAGTGTATTATCCACTTCTCGGAGTTCTCGGTTTTAAGACCATTCGTGACGCTAGAGCCTTTCGACAAAGGAGTCCGAATTTGGAGCTTCGAACTAAAGTCGGGAAGAGCAAAGAATTGCGTCTAACAGGGATGGGTCGTAAAAAGTTAGTGAAAGCCTACCTGGAGAACCCAATTATGAATCCGCCGAAAGCCGACGTCGGGGATGGTGCGACGTCGGCGGCAGCGATTGTGGTCCCGCAGCCTAATCCTTTGGCTATTGCAGCAGAAGGTCCGATGGCTGCTATTGCTACTGCCACTGCTACTGCCGCTGTTTCTGAAATCGAGCCAGTTATTGAAGTCGCTGTAGCAAAGAATCCGCCTGTTATTGACTTGGCATCCGATGAGCCTGAGGGTGACCGCGAAATAACTGGTGAGCGTGAAGTGCCTGTTACTCGGTCAAAGAAAAGGCGTGCAGAGGATGTTCCAGCTACCGAGGAACGGAGGAAAAAGAAACACGATATTGGTGATCATGAAAAGAAGAAGAAAGAACCCGTTATTAATCGATCTTTTTTGCCAATCGACGAGGAGAGGTTTTTAAACTTCAGGCAGCCTCGGGAATCAGTTGAGAAGTGGTTCTCAACTTTCGAGCCAGTTGAATTTCCCGAAATATCAAGCACAGTCGAACTGCCTGCTCATGTGATTGATGCGGCTCGGGTCCCTATGATGGCATGGGATCCGAGGTCTGAGATTGGTGTGTCGTCACTTCCGAGCGCGTATAGGTTCAAATATGCCAAGGCTTGTCTCGGTCGCGTGCTTGTTAGCTTGATAATGACCGAGGATGATTTCCGACTTAATGCAGCTCAAGTCGATGAAAAGAAGCATACGCTGGAACTGAGAGATGGAGCTCTTGCATCTCTAAGAGAAGAAGCCGCGGTCAGAGAAAAGGAGCTGCAGGTTAAAATCGATGAGCAGACCGAGCAGCTGACAATTGCTCAAGGAGAGATCGAGGCTTTAAAGGTTGATAAAGCTTCTCTCGATAATGATGTTCTGAAGCTGACAAGTCAAGTCATCACCTCCGAGCAACGCGTGAAAATGCTTGAAGAGCAGCTATCTCGGTGTGAGAGCCTTCTTCGAAAGGAGCAGGAAGCTCATGAGGTAACTCGGAAGAGTCGGTCCGAAGTTGAAGAACTGTTGAAGAAGGACCGAGATGCGCATCTGGCTAAACTCAGCAAGCTTCAAGAAGAAAAAATTAAATTTGCTGAGGAAAAGTATAACGATGGTCTCCGAGCCGGGAGGATTCTTGAGGTGGAGGCTAACCGACTCAAGGCTAAAGCCGACTCAGACTCTGAGGACGAGGACCGGGAATTCGAGATGAACACTTGTTTGAATTTGCGCTGGATGGTCGAGCGCTTTGATGACGGCTTGTATGATATTGAAGTAGTCCGTCAGTTCTTGCTGCACAAGATTCAAAGCCACAATTTCAATCCCTCCATCGCAACAACTCCCATCGAGGCCGACGAAGACGAAAAGAATTTCTGTGAGGGCCTCCTTGCTGCAATCAGGGCTGAAGCCGGTTTTGAAACCTCTGAACCAGCTCGAGAAAGGGAGGCTCGTCTGCGTCGTGCCTTTGTCAATATGGTGCTTGAAGGTGAGAAGGAGAAGAAGTCGGAGCTGGCTAACATTTTTGTGAAGACTTTGTCCGAAGTTAGCTTGCAGGAAGAACTGGAGAAGATGACTCCTGAGCAGCTTCGGAAGTCGGTCGTGGCCTTCCTTGAAAGAAAAGTAGCTGAACTGTCGCAGAAGGATGGTCAGTCAGTGGTGTCCAAGGCGGCCGAAGTCGGGGAAGACACTATTTTGAACAAGCATGTCCCTGTGACTCCTTCCGAGCTTGAACAGGCTGCGAAGACTGAAGAAGATCGAGCCTTTGACATCATCAGCCGTGTCTTGTATGAGGAGATTGTCAAGAACGATGATGAAGAAGCAGCCAAAGAAGAGGGCAATGCTGATAATGTGGCCAAGGCAGTTGATGAGCCGGCGAAATCGACTTAGTTATATCTGTTTTTTATTATGGTTTTTGTTTTTTTTTGAAAATTGTGTTCTCGGTATGTCGGGGCACAATCCTTCTATTGTAATGGATATTATTAAGTATGAATGAAAATTTAATTTTAAGTATTTCCATTTATATATCCAGCATGGCTTTTTACTTTAGCTGAATATTTCAAGTGTTAAGAAGTCGGCCAAACTTTAAATTTTTAAGTGGACACCATCTTTTGAGATGGAAATTCGGATATTATCTTATTTCAAACCAATCTTCAGGATTTGAATTTCAAGGTAATCCGATATTAATTTTACTTTGTCCATAACCTTCCCAAGTCACTGTACTTTGGTATTCGAAGGTTTAGTTTGGTCGAGAAAGATATTACTTACCGAGTTAAAAAGGCTCGGTTTAAATGTGATATCTTTCAGAAATTTTAAGTGTTAGTCTTGTCCAAGTTATAGGCTTGGCTATATAAAGACTAACTGTATACCGAGTTAAAATATCTCGGTTCTTTTGAAGAGAAGACACATTAGTCTTGTCCAAGTTTTAACCTTGGCTAAATAAAGACTAATGATATGCCAAGTTAAAGTATCTCGGCTCTTTTTAAGGGACCCTTTAGCACACAATCTCATTATATACATCAAAATGTGTACAGAGTCATTGTTTCATCGAGAACATTCACTGAAAATACTTTTTCAGATAAACGGCATTCCAAGGATAAGGAAGGACAAGTCCATCTGGCTTTTCAAGTCGGTAAGTACCTTTTGGAAGTACTTGATTGATCTTGAAGGGTCCTTCCCATTTCGGTTTTAAAGGCCCCGGATCCGGTCCAGTAATTCTTTTAAGTACCAAATCACCGACTTGAAACGATCGAGGCTTCATCTTCGAGTTGATATATTTTTCACTTTTCTGTTTGTATGCAGCATTTTTAAGTTCTGCCATGAGACGAGTTTCGTCTAAAAGATCCAGATTGGCTTTCAAGTTTTCCGAGTTGGTTCCATCTTGAAACTTCGTTACCCGATAAGTTGGAGACCCGAGTTCAACAGGAATGACTGCTTCTGATCCATAAGTTAGAGAAAATGGTGTTTCTCCTGTTGCGTGGCTTACTGTTGTTCTATAAGCCCACAACACATGTGGTAATTCTTCAGGCCATGATCCTTTGGCTGCATCAAGTCGAACTTTCAAGCCATTTTTGATAATCTTATTGATTGCTTCGACTTGTCCATTAGATTGAGGATGGTATGGCGAAGAAAAGAAGTGTTTAATCTGATATTCTTCGCAGAGGGCTTCAAGTTGTTTTCCTTCGAACTGTCGACCGTTGTCGGTTATTATCGAATTCGGTATACCGAACCGGCATATGATCAACTTCCAAACAAAGTCCACTACTTTTTGTTCAGTTATCGTAGCTAGTGGTTCAGCTTCGGCCCACTTGGTAAAATAATCGACTGCAACTATAGCAAATCGAACACCTCCCTTTGCAGTGGGTAGTGGACCAATTATATCGATTCCCCATCTGGCAAACGGCCACGGACTATAGATCGATTTTAAAGATTCTGGGTTCTGATTTACATTTGGGGAAAATATTTGACACTTCATACATTTACGTACCCAATTCATTGCGTCTGCTTTCAAAGTCGGCCAATAATATCCTTGTCGAAGTATTTTGTACGCTAATGTTCGAGCTCCATGATGATTTCCACAAATTCCTTCATGGACTTCTTCAAGGACATATCGTGACTCTGGCTCAGTTATGCATTTTAACAAAGGAAGAGAGTATCCTCGTTTATAAAGAATTCCTTGTCCAATGTGAACCGAGCAGCTCGTATGCGAAGAATTCGAGCTTCTTTTAGATTTTGAGGTAAAGCTCCTGTTTCCAAGTACGTTATAATCGGTGTCATCCACGTCGGTGATTTCTGTAACTCGGTATGTAAGACTTCAGGTACCGAAATAGAAGGCATCTCTTGATGACCGACTTGGACATACTCGACATCTTCCAATCCGGTACTTGATGCAAGTTTGGACAGAGCATCAGCTGGAACATTTTGTGAACGAGGAATATGTTCCAACCGAATATCAAATCGAGACATCTTCTGTTTTACGAGCGTCAAATATGGAAGTAACCGAGGTTCTTTAACTTCAAAATCTCCATGGACTTGATTTACTAGCAATTGTGAATCAGAGAATACTTTTAACTTCTTTACGTTCATGGAGTCTGCAAGATTTAATCCAGATAAGAAGGCCTCGTATTCGGCTTCGTTATTTGTTGCTGGAAAGAGGAACTTGACAGAATGACAAAACATCTTGTTCTGAGGATCGATAAGAATGATTCCTCCTCCAGCTCGATGTTGAGTTAAGGAGCCATCAACATACAATGTCCATGATTGATCTTTATTGATTGTCTCGATTGCAGGAGTAAACTCAGCAACAAAATCAGATAAAGCTTGAGCCTTTATTGCAGTTCTCGGTTTGCAATGAATATCATATTGACCGAGTTCTATGGCCCATTTAATTAGTCTTCCCGATGTATCAGGTCGGTGTAAAATCGACTTCAAGGGATAGGAAGTAAGTACCGTTATTGAATGTTCTTGGAAATAAGGACGTAACTTTCGGGCAGCGACAACGAGGGCATATGCTAACTTCTCCATCGCTGGGTATCGCAATTCGGCTTCATGTAAGGCTTTACTGATGTAATAAATTGGATATTGTTGACGTCCTTCTTCACGGATAAGAACAGCTGATTGCAGAGTCGCTTACTCCTAGATATAAATACAACATTTCTTCAGGTAATGGCTTCTGTAAAGTCGGGATTTGAAGAAGTGTTTCCTTTATTTGCTCTAGAGCTTGCTGGCATTCCTTGGTCCATTCAAAGCATTTCCCTTTCTTTATCGATTCAAAAAAGGGTTTACATCGATCAGTTGACTTTGATAGAAACCGATTTAAGGCAGCTAGTCGGCCGGTAAGGGCTTGAACTTCTTTTACCGATGTGGGAGGCGAAAGATTTATAATTGCCTTTATTTTCACTGGATTTGCTTCGATACCCCGTTGAGTGACGATATATCCTAAGAATTTTCCAGAACCAACTCCGAAAGTACATTTCTTTGGATTAAGCACCATAGAATATTCTCTCAGGATGTTGAACATTTCCTGTAAGTGATCAATATGATCGGCTGCATGAACCGACTTGACTAACATGTCATCCACGTAAACTTCCATGGTATGTCCGATGAGTTTGGCAAACATTTTATTAACCAGCCTTTGATATGTGGCCCCAGCGTTTTTAAGACCGAACGGCATCATAGTATAACAATATAATCCTCGAGCTGAATAGAAAGATGTGTGTTCTGCCTCTTCAGGGTCCATAGGAATTTGATTATAACCCGAATATGCGTCCATAAAACTCATCAGTTCATGTCCAGCTGTGGCATCCACCATGTAGTCGATATGTGGTAAAGGGTAACTGTCTTTAGGACAAGCTTTGTTTAAGTCGGTAAAATCAATGCAGAGTCGCCATGCACCGGAACTCTTTTTTACCAGAACAGGATTTGACACCCAAGTCGGGTATTTCGTCTCTTGAATGAACTTGTTGTCAACCAATTTTTGGACTTCTTCTTCAAGAGCTTTCTGTCGATCAGGACCGAGTTTGCGTCGTTTTTGGACCACTGGTTTAATTGTTGGATCCAAATTAAGTCGATGAGAAGCGACCTTCGGATCAATTCCTTTCATATCTTCGTGTCTCCAAGCGAATACATCGGAATTGGCTTTAAGGAACTGAATGAGCCGAGTTCGTATTGGTTCTTGAAGATTGGCCCCAATTTGCACCGACTTGTGACAAACTGGATCATCGATGAATATTACTTCAACTTCTTCTGATGGTTCAGCTTGTTCAAGTTTGCTTTTCTCCTTAAATTGAATTCGAGGATCAAGTGCATCTTCTTCTTTGATTGGTTCTTTTCCAGGACGTCTCCCACGATCACAAATCAGATCGTTATTTGATTTCGCTGGATCAAGTTCCATCTCGGTATTATATGATTCCGAGTTGATGAGTGTTGAATCTTCTTGACTTTCTTCAATATTCTCCATCATATATACAGGCATACAGGGTTCATGCCAAGGTTTGACCCAAACCATTCCGCGAGCTTCATATTGATCTCCGTAATGAGTTCCTTCCCCATTATTGGTAGGAAATTTCAGAGCATAATGAAATATTGATACAGCTGCACGAAGCTTGTATAAAGCAGTCCGTCCAATGATGGCATTATACTGATTTTTTAGATCCATCACCTTGAATGTCTCCATAATGACTTTGGAAGCTTGTCCAGGAATTCCGAACCGAATTGGCATAGTAATTTCACCAAGGGTTGATGTTATTGTTCCATTAAAACCTTGTACTTGATCTTTACAGGGTTTTAACTCGGCTGGATCGATTCCCATTTGTTCAAACGTACGTAACATCATGATACTTGAATATGCTCCGGTGTCCACCAACATACGGTGTATCGGTATTCCACAGATGGGCGCCGTAATTATCAAGGGATCAGCATGAGGGTGAGCAAAGTAACTGGCATCGTCAACATTAAATGTTATTGGACAATTGTTTCGAGCATTAATTTTATCTCGGAGGTCGGTCGTCAAAACAGTTTTGCCCGAATTAAAAGCTTTTCGAGCATACGCTTTCATTTGCCTCCGTGATTCAGACGTTGCGTTGCTGCTGTTATTGACCCGAGGTATATGGTGTGAATTGTCAGGATTATAGTATCCTCCTCGATACATTGTTTCAGTCGAGTCTCTTTCTCTTTGATCCATCATGTATATTTCTTTCTCACTTGATCTCACTCGTTTTGGATTAATTGGACGTTCTTCATCATCTTCATCGTCTGGCAAATCAGGCATTCTTCCTTTTCGTTTGTAATCAACGTTCTTGGCGAATCTTTGGACTTGAGGATGTCCAATAAGTCGTAACAAGGCAGAAAGTAAACCGAGGCATTCATCAGTGTTATGACCTGCCGACTTATGATATGAACAGTATCTCGTTTTGTCAAGTTTTTCTTCGGGAGTTCTAACAGGTCGTGGGTCAGGAAGGATCCCTTTCCCTTTTAATTCTTCAAATATGGTTGCTGCTCCTGCCGAGAATACTGTTTGGTAGCTAGATTTGACTTCATTAAGGTATTTAGTTCTGGCTTCTTGCACTTCAGGGATCTTTGGATTCCCAAATCGAGATTTATTCGGTTTAAAGAATTTGCTTTTCTTCTTTTTCGACTCTTGCCCGACTTCCGACTTTATTTCTTCTTTTTTGACTCTTGCCCGACTTCCGACTTTAACGAGGAAAAGTCGATATTAGGAACCGACATTGATTCTTCAGCTAAAATATGCTGTTGAGCTCGAGCTAGAAAATCCTGAAATGAAGTCGGTTTATTTTGACATATACTCCATCGGAACAATGAATTTGGCTTCAATCCGGCTATGGCTGTGACCAAGAGCGTTTCAGGATGGCATTGCTCCATATTTTGTATGCGTTCGTTGAACCGAGTAATATAATCTTTCACACTTTCATCATCTTTTTGTACGATATTCGCGATCGATTCTTTGGGAATTAAGGATACTCGGGCCCCAATAAAATGAGAGCGAAAAGCCGTTCTCAACTGCTGCCATGTGGAGATTGAATACCGAGATAGAGAATGATACCATTTTTGAGCTCGTGGTCCCAGAGTTAAGGAAAACATCCGACATCTGAGTGCTTCATTCGCTCCATGAAGATCCATCCAGGATGTGTACTGACCAAGATGAGCATCAGGATCGGAAGTTCCATCATACAAACCAATTTGTGGAACTTTTACTTTAATTGGAATAGGCTCTCTAGTCAAATGAGGGGCTAAAGGAGTTCCAACTTCTTGATACATTTCTTCTGTCATTGGAATTCGTCGTGGTGGTTCTCCGTGTTCGTCTTGGCAAGTCTCCAGCTCAGCAATTCTTTTTCTCAACATTTCTAACTCTTCTGATTCGCGTCTTTGGCGATTTCTTTCAATTAAACGACGTAACTCATTCTGCCCACGACGAGCATGATTTTGTTCAAGAGTATGTCGTAAATCAGAAGGTTGATCATGTCGTGATATTTCTGGTAACGACGGAGTAGGCTGTCGTGGTCGATGTCCAGAATGGCTTTCTGCAGTTGCTTCTGATCGCACTGGTTCTGGAACTCGAGTTTGTACCGGAACTACCCCACGATTTTGAGTTGTAGCATCATGTTGTGATTCATGTGTACGTGGATGGGAAGTTGCATGTGATGTTGCAGGGATATTATTTCTTCGTGGAACTGGGGTTGAATGAGTTTGAGGATTAACCGCCGCGGTTGATTCTATTCTTGTTCGTGCCATAAAATTAGTTAAATTTTTCAAGAATTCTGGATCTTGAAATAAGGCTGAATAGTCAATTGACGTAGATGGCACGGCAGAAGTTCCAGTTGTATGAGTTGGATGACGATTGACCCCAGCATCTGGATTACGTTCATTTCGTCCAGAATTCGACATCTTTTTCGTATGTTGTTACAAGACAAACGATCAAAACGAAGCGGGCGGCCCTTCCTCTAGCGCCAAACTGTTGTCGTCTTGAATTAACAACTTAAAATTAAACACAGTTGATGTCAAGAAAATGAGGATAAAAGTTTAATTGGATTTTATTGATTGTGTTCACAAGAGTACAGAAGTCGGTCTTAGGTTGAAAACCGAGATCATCTTATGTTTGTGTACAATGTGTTCGAAAAGATCCTCGTACTATCATAAATTCTGCTATTTATAGCACGGTGGCTTTTGTCTTCTTGCTCGAAATGGATAAAGACGCATTTAATGTTGAGCTGCTTCTCTTGAAGCGGCGGGAAACATCAATGATTGCCTTTTTGTTTCGTTGGTCCAATCAGATGCTTCTAATGATTACTTTCTGTTGGAATATTCAACTCTGTGATAGTCGGTTGACCTGAAGTCGGTTTCGATCCTTTTGAAGGTCTTTCAGAAGTTGGATGTTCGGAAATCGGTAATTCTTCAGAAGTCGGTAATTTGTCAGAAGTCGGTAATTTATTCTAATATATACCGACTTGTAATACTTCAATAATTCAATTAATTTCTATCTTCAATCTCTGTTACTGGATTTGATATCAACAAAAGGCTCATGATCATCCCTAAATAAATCATTCATCACATGAAATCAACCATATAAAATTCACCAATTTAATATGTTGATATAATAATGAATCATATTAAGTCAAACAGCTCGTGTAAAACCACACGACTCGTGTGATGACACACACGACTCGTATTGAAATCAAACATTATACTCGTGTTTCATTCCAGCTTGTGTTTTAACATTTAAATAAGTTTATCTTATAAACATATACAAATCAAAATCTGATTTTAAAGATGCAACTCGTGGCTCTGATACCACTGTTGGGTTCGCTATACTGTACGGATTAAAATTGCAGCGAAAATTATACAATATAATTAACATTTATCAAATAAATACTTAATCCGTAAGTACATATAGCGAATAAAATGATCGGCATCTTTTAAAACCACGTAAAAATACGAATTTTGATTTGTAGAGAATTTCGAAAAATACCTTTAATTTTCTTCAAATAGTGACAATAAAGAGGAAATCAATTACCTTTAATTTTCTCCAAGTGTCTCCCCTCTAATCGAGTCCACCCATTTGGATTCTGACTCCGAGAACAATTTCTTCGCTAGTAGAAATTTTTCGGAATTGAATTGATATTTTGGAATCAAATAAAAGAGGAAGTATTTTATTTTTATTTTCTTAAAAAATCAAGAACAACTCTTGTTATTTTTCAAAATCTCATGGGAGAATTTTTATTCATGTTCTTAGAATGCAGAGAGCATTCTCTACTTCATCAATGTTAGAGAAATTGATCATCAATTAACAAGGTCTTATATTTGAATAATTGAAGACAAGGAAATTTAATGTGATGTTAACTCATTACCAAATTCTTACATAGTGATTTAATAGCATTAAATGATCATAATCATGACCAAATTAATCAATTTCACAAGATACTCTTGATAGAGATTTGCATGATTTAAAAATCAATAAATATATATTTTATTCTTTAATTTTTATTAAAGAATAAAGATAATTACCTATAATTATGAAACTACCTTTCAAAATTACTTGGTAAAAATCTTATCTCCCATATAAAATAAAATCTCCTCTTTTAAGTAGGCTTTCAAAATATAATCATATTAATATTTTGATTTAAATTTTAAAGTCCAACTTTAAAATTCCAACTATTAATTTAGTAATTCCAATAATTACTTAATTAATATCCAAAGCCTAATTAATCAATTCAATTGATTAATTTATTTTATTCATTTAATTGACAACTAATCAAAATTAGATTTTAATTAAATAATCAAATTATTTAATTAGGACTTGTCAATTAATCCAACCATTAGAAATACCAATTTCAAATTTGTCATCATCCAAAATTTGGTGTGACCCTTTTAGGTTCACTATTAACACTAGTAGTGGGTTTACAACTCATTTGTAATTTAAATTAATCTAATTAATTTATATTCTTGAAATTAACTCCTTAATTTCAAGAACCCACAAATCATGGGAACACCTAGCAAGTAGCATGATTATCTAGTGTTAAGTGAAATAGCGAGTAAACCTTTTCAATTGCAAGTGCATACATGTAAAATCCTTTCGACAACTAATTTCTCGATTAAATCTTGGGCATGGATTTATAAGTCGAAACCCAATTGATTTAATAACTATGATTCCATTTCAAGTTTAGTGATTCCTTTATGAATTCATATTCATCTCGCCTTGGCCAAGGTCTTTGAATCACAAACTATGAAAAACATAGGAAATTCACTTATCCTTATAAGTGTCGAATTCTTTGTTGGCCACAGATAAACCTCCATACATATTAATACAGTACCCAAAATATCCCTTTTGTGATTGTCCAGCAATCAAAGGATAAATCAAAGTAAAGCACAATATGCACATGATTACTATCGTGCCTCAAGTCATAGGATCAGTCATGTACTATTGCAACATAAAAATTCTTATTCGACAGTTAAAAACTTCCAGTTAATAATTTTCATCGGGTCATGTTCAGTGAACTTGTTCTCCAACAAGCACCCACATATATGTATTTGTGTCCAACGCTAATGTTGATGGAATACAGTATTCTTGTCCAACAAGCATACATCATATGTGCAAGTCTTACCGGGTTATTCGATATCCCATCTCGAAATACCCATCGACTTGGAACTTTATTTTAAGATCAAAACTTTCAAGGCATTTTCCATGATTACCATCTGTTATACCACAAATACTTGAACCGTTGAACCGCTCCTCTCCGAACCGGGTTGCGTCTCCCTGATCGTCGGTACCTGCAAAACACGCCGGGGTTGGTCCCGGCGCGAACACTCCGACGCTCAAGTCAGTGGTGGTCCGAGAGAGAAAACGGCAGAGTAACAATATAACGAGTGTATGTGTGTTGTCTAGAAAGAATGAACCTGTGCCCTTTTATCCTCCCTTCCTTAGACAAGTTATCGAAGCTTGTCATAAGGAATGAAGAAATTGCACACACCGTAGTAAGTATTTGAACTTAGGTTCAGAAAATTATCAACCGTCCACATCAACTGCGCCTTCCTCACCCGCCGCGCATGACGACCATGCCATGATGACGAAGTGACGACCACCCACGCCGCCGATCACCCGCGATGCCGACCACGTACCCGCAGTGAGGTGATGACCACGCCGGGGTGACGACATCCCACGACGACCCGCGAGTGACGACCTGCGGCGGACTACTCGCCACGCGACAACCCGCGAGCGACGACCTCCGACACGTGCCGAACATCCCACGAGGTCAACCACCGCGACGACGCCCACTGAGGTGCGCCGACCTACCACGCGACGACCACACCGAGGTGACGAACTCCCACGCGACGACCCACGAGTGACGACCTCCAGCGTGTGCCGAACACCCAGCGATGTCGACTAACGCGACGACGACCACTTAGATGCACCGACCTTCCACGTGTGAAGACCACACCGAGGTGATGACCTCCCCCGTGAAGACCCACGCGACGACCTTCTGCCGATGACGACCACCCGCAGCGCCGACCTCTCGCGCGACGACCTCCCGCTGGCGACGACCTCCCGTGATGCCCACCTGGTGGCGACCATCCAAAACGACGACCGCGCCGGGGTGACACCCACGCCACGGTGACGACCTCCGCGACGCTGAGGTCCATGCACCGACCTGCCAAGGTCGACCTCTCGCGTGACGACCTCCTACGACGACCTCTCTCGGTTCCCACCTGGTGGCGACCTACCGAGGTGACGACCACGCCGAGGTGACCACGAGGGATGACGAGCTGAAGACCTGCCGAGATGTCGACCACCCACGACGCCGACCTACACGCCGAGCCGGGCTCACACATGATGGTTCTCTCCTTTTTGCTTCCCTCATTTTCTTCTTACACTTTAACTTTGATTATGATTTGATTTTTTCTTCTTCTCATTTTGTTCTTTTATTCATGTGCCTAGGTACCCCCTCATCCCATCACATGCCTTCACCTACCACCTCATGTCTACCTCCATCACATGTTTTCTTAGAAATCTCAACTAGCTTCTCCAACAAGCCTCACTTTCCACCTTAGACCGCAATTCAAATGAGTGGCCAAGATTAGCCAAGACTCATCTCTCTCCCTCTATAAATACTCACCTCTCCTTCACTCACCATTCTTCACCTTCAAAGCATTCCCTTCTCAACACAAAATTTCTCTCTCTAACACAAAGAGCTCTTAATTATTTTCGGCATCCGACAAGCAAGACCTCGACGAGCTCCCAACATAGCTGACCACACGCCCCGCCAACCACGCGATCGCCGACCACCGACCACGTGACCGCCGACCACCGACGAGCTCGCTCCATCCCTCAACCGAATTCATACATCGCGCCTACCTCGTCTTACTCTTTCCACTATGGCGGCATTGGCAAGTTTCATGGGTACGTCTACCTCTTCTCAATCTTGCTATGTTTATTCACCATTTTACTTTGTAATTTTATGTAGCTCACCTTCTCATATGCAATCATTTTATCTTCCCTTTATGTCGAACTCCTTGTTTACGCTATGTGTTCTGATTTTTATCCCACTTACGTACACTTTAGAAGGATCCACCACCATTAGGAACCTAAACTCTTCCTTGACGAGTACTAGTAACCCATGCTCCTCGCCTACGAATAACACGAGTTCTACCTCTACGAGCAACACTAGTTCCTCTTCTCATTCACACTCTTCACCCGTAGAGTCACCACCCGTCGCCTTAGCCCTCCCGGCCTCGACGACTTCTTCTAACACAAGGCAAGAAAGGGGGTCACCCGCTCCCAAGCCATACCGTCAAACCCCATATGCTTCTGTTTTGGAAGTTTGAGTTTCCAATTTCGGGGCAATTCCATTTTCTTGACAAGCGCGGCTACTTGGGTATCCGATGACTCATACGATAGCCCCCCACCCGACTATTTTAGCTTCTTTTTAGACCAAGTGAACGACGGGCTAAGATTTCACATACATTCCGACTTGCTCCAGTTGAGTCAATTGTATAAGATGCCCTTGAACCAATTACCTCCCAACTCAATTCGTCTCCTCATCGGCTTCATAATGGTATGCCGAGCCCGCCTCGGTGAACTCGACCCTAAGTTGTGTTTGTACTGCATATGTCTCAGAAAGTTGAACAACGCACCTTACCTCATGCGCCGTAACAACGCCCACTTCATACCCCAACCCAAGTCGAAAACTCACCAATGGAAAAACAAATTTTTCTTCATACGTCCGCCAACCACCGATACCTTGGACCTCCCGTCCGTTTGGCTTGACAAACCACCTTCACCACTTAAGAGACCAAAGAAAAACACCGGATACAAGACTCTTATCCACCAGTGGAATGCTCGCCCCCTCCTCGTGGCGAAGCTGGCCGCCAACGACCAGCTCTTTCGACACTTTGAACTATCCAACTGTACCGCCGACCCCGTGGATAACATAGGTAGGCCTCGGCGCCCCGGGTTACCATCATATCGCCTACCATTTCTTTCATGTTAATCATACGCATATAATCCAGTTACTAATATTTGTATCTTTTATTTGTCTTGCAGAGGAGCTTATGGCGACCGTCGCCTCCGCCAAGGTCCCGAAAGCGGCCGTCGTCACCAACGAGACCCTGCCGGCTTCCATCACTGCAGACGAGGTCCCAGTGCCCCCCAACCGGCCATCGCAGCAGGTGACCCGCCCTGGGGACACCAATAAGGTCACCTCCCAACCGCGCCATCGCAAGCCACCTTCCGCGGACTTTACAAAGAAGCGCAAGGCCACCACTCAGGGTAAGAAGGAAACCATCACAAAGCCGGAACACTTTGCCGGTAACAGAGACTCTTTGGAGACAAGCACCTACTTCCTTTCCATCTTCCCCGAACGTGAGACAACCAAATGGCCAACCAAGCAGGACCGAGCTAATGACACCATGTACCACCTTAGTCAGGTGTAAGCCTATGACTTAACTTTTATGCCTTAAACTTAACAACACGAAGTTAACGCGCGACCCCCTCTACCTCCTTAAACAGGTCATGGTCGGTTTAGCTCCCTTGCTCAGTGAAGCTTTGGAGGGCGACCTTGATGATGTGGAGGAGCTGAAGGGTGAGGTGGCCAAGAGGGATGATCGACTTGCTACCTTCAAGCAGGCCCTCGCTCAAGAGAAGGCCGAGAAGGAAAAGCTTTGGGGCTAGCTAGAAGCCAAGAACGCCGAGCTGAAGGCGCTTCGACAGTCGGTCGACGAGCGCATTGCTGAGGCCCATGAAAAAGGTCGAGATTCGTTTCTCTCCTCAGACTTCGGAGATCACTTCCTCAAGTGCTACCGTGCCGAGCTGTTGTCGCATTACCATGACTCAAAAGCTTTCTTTAGTCAGGTCGTCACATCTTGCCTTCAATACTTCTATGAGGGAGTCGCGCGGACCCCAGCCAAGGCGGAGACCCAAGGCGTCACGTTCTCCGTGGACGCTGACGAGTTAAGAAGAGGCCTCCCTAACCCAGTGGATTGGAACGGCGACCGGTCCCTCCCTGTGACCCATCCATGGTGGGAGTCAGCCGTAGAGGCCGCTGCAAATGAGGTGGAGAAGACCCGAGAGTAGGAGGACACCACGCCACTTTCGTACATTTACATGCGATTTCCTTTTGTCTTGCAGTAGATGTGTTGATCGAACTCCTTTTGTTTTGGCATGTAACCTTGAACTTGTTTAGTCGTATGCTTTTGGTATGTTCAATGAACTATGTTTTTCATTTCCGATTTCTATGAACTGCCTTCACTCATTGCCCGTTGGCACCATTCCTTCGTGAGATATTTACTTTTCACCGTTACTTATGTCAATTTATGCATACTTATATAGTTCATTATTGCGCAAGCAACAATATCTACCCTTCCGTGACGAGCTTCATTCACCAAGTCTTTTAAACACTTAGCATCGTGACAATGGGCTTTGGCACCTAGCACAATTATTGCTAAGTCTTTTAAGACTCGTATGCCCCACTTCATTCAACGGCCTTGTCAACTATAGAAGTCGTTGCCTAGCTCCGCGAGCTTAGGAGAGACTAACAGGCGTTCCCCCTATGAAGGTCGTCGCCTAGCTCCGCGAGCGTAGGTGAGACTAATAGGCTTTCGCCCTAAAGAGGTCGTCGTCTAGCTCCGCGAGCGTAGGTGAGACTAACAGGCTTTTGCCCTAAAGTGGTCGTCGCCTAGCTCCGCGAGCGTAGGTGAGACTAACAGGCTTTCGCCCTAAAGAGGTCGTCGCCTAGCTTCGCGAGCTTAGGTGAGACTAACAGGCTTTCGCCCTACAAAGGTCGTCGCCGAGCTCCACGAGCTTAGGTGAGACTGACAGGCTTTCGCCCTACGAAGGTCGTCGCCTAGCTCCACGAGCTTAAGTGAGACTGACAGGCTTTCGTCCTATAGAGGTCGTCGCCTAGCTCCGCAAGCTTAAGTGAGACTGACAGGCTTTTGCCCTATGAAGGTCGTCGCCTAGCTCCGCGAGCTTAGGTGAGACTGACAGGCTTTCGCCCTATAGAGGTCGTCACCTAGCTCCGCGAGCTTAGGTGAGACTAACAGGCGTTCGCCCTAACACATTCCATACAAAAGAAGGATCAAGTTGATAAAACTTCAAAAACAATCCCATTATTGATCTTGTTGAAAAAACAAAAGAAAATGAAAGCAAATGCGAACAAACGTAAATAACACTTCTTAAGCTAGGCATAATATTTCTTCAAATGGGATATGTTCCAAGGTCGCGGCAGCAACCGCCCCTCCGCATCCGAAGCTCGTAGGCGCCTCCAGTGAATACCCTTTCGACAGTATAGGGTCCCTCCCAATTGGGCTCCAGCTTCCCCACATGCTTCAGAGCATCCGCCTGACGCCAAACTAAGTCCCTGACCTGGAAACGTCGAGCTCGAATTGACTTGTCGTGGGCAGCCTTCATCCGCTGCTTATAAACTGCTGTCCTCAAAGCAGTCTGGTCCCGTAGCTCGTCCACCAAGTCTAGTGCCTCCTTTCAGAGCTCCACGTTCCCTTCTTCTGTGTAGGTGCTAACCCGTTCGGAGTTGAGGCCGAACTCAACTGGGATGACGGCCTCCATACCAAAAACCAAACTAAAGGGAGTCTCACCTGTTGAGGTCCTCGGCGTCGTCCGGTATGACCAAAGCACCAAATCAAGTTCATCAACCCAAGCTCCTGAGGATCTTTCCAACCTAGCCTTCAATCCATTCAGAATTGACCTATTAGCGACCTCGGCCTACCTATTTTCCTGGGGGTTGGCTACCGAGGCGAATTTCTGTTTGATTCCCATCTCCTCGCATCAACTCATAGTACCTCTGAACTGAGTGCCATTATCGGATATGAGCACTCGGGGAATGTCGTATCGGCAGCAGATGTTATTGAAAAGAAATTTTATCACCCTCTCTTCTGTGATCGTCGCTAATGGCTCGGCCTCAATCCACTTGGAGAAGTAATCTGTTAGTCCCATTTTTGTTACTACTTTTGTGGTATTTTGTTTATCTTTCTTTTCCCAATCTAGTTTGTTTTGTAGGTTTTTCCGGTCATTTGAGTCATTTTGTGCGTTTAGTGTTATTTCTGTATTTTTCGTGTTTTTCGTATTTCTTTCTTCCTATTCTCCTGTTTCCGTGTTTTCTCGGTTGGTGTTGGTTTCAGGTATTCGAAACGCTGCTCTAGGATCGTTCAGCTAGTCGTACGGACCAACATGTGAAGGACAATGTTCGAGCTCGGGCGGAACACGGGGGTGCACGAGACAGTTGGAGGCTTATAAATCGACCAGGGGAGGTTAGGCGAGCCGACACGGGACAAAAATCGCAGTTTCGTTGAGCTAGCGCCGTTAGGGGTCGCTAACGCCGCTAAGGGACCTAGCGCCGCTGCCGGGTTGAAGAGAAGAGCCGCTGTTCGAGCATTAGCGCCGCTAACCCCCCCTAGCGCCGCTAACCCCCCTCTAGCGGCGCTAGCTACTGCTTATCAGATTTGTTTCGCGATTCTATTATAATTAGGAGTAGGGTTTGTTTTAGGGACCGGCTTAGACTTATTTTCAGGGGTTTTTGGCAGAGAAAAATACCATCTATCATTGTTTTGCTCTTGGGATTCGATTTTAGAGATTAAAAACCTCTATTATCTTGCTTTGGATTCGGATACTATTGGATTGGGTTCAGAATTTTCATTAATCGTAAGTATTTTTCTTCAATTCTTCCATTGATGATGATTTCTTGGGTTATGAATGTTTGTGTGATTAAATCCATTATGAGTAGCTAAATCCATCTGCTAGGGATAGGGGATAATTGATTAGGTTCAATTATAATTGCTTGTTCTTAATTGCTCATATCTATGCGAGTTGAGTTCAATTTAGGGTTAATAGATTGATCACCTATATAACCTAGTTAACCATTGTTTAGAACCGAAAGGGGAGACATTGGTCGATTTAGGCTCGTTTAGAATAGACTTGTTCGTCAAAGTATTGTCTATGAGTTGCTGGATTTGATAGTCAATCGTATATGTTCACTCTCTTGTTACGAAGAGTTATTGAGAGTGAACCTCTAAACAAGAGACGATTCACTTCCTTTAACCGAGCAATTGATTGCTGGTAGTTGTGTAAGAACCGAAAGCAGTTGTCCCCGATTCCCTAGCTCTTTAAATTCTCAGTTAATTCGTTACTGTTCATTTCGTGCTTTATTTAATTTAAAGTTGGTAGTTGATAATTGAAACCCAAATCATTGAATTAGAGTGTTTAGGATTTTTATCTTTTTTTTGTGATTGTAATCGAACAAAATAATCCGGCTGACCTTCCTTGCGATACGACCCGGGGAACGAATCTTTCGATTCTACTCCGGTAAAAATAACTACAACAAAATGGCGCCGTTGCCGGGGAAGGTTTAGGACTTATTTTGTGCGCCTATTCACTTTGTTTTCAGTGTTTCTCTTATTTTTGTGATTTCTTGTTTTGTGTGTTTCTCTTTGTTTCGTTTTTCGTGATTAGTTCTAGTGTTTTTCTTGTTTTGTTTTTCTTTGTCTCTTTCCTATCTATCTGGTGCCCGTGACGTTCTTGTTGTTTTTGTTTATGCGTACCAGAAGTGGTCGTGTAATCATCCCGAATAACGAATCCATCCAGAGGGACCTCCAAGAACTGTTGGCTAATCTTGCCCCTGAATCTTCAGACTCAGCCAACCGGGACTCAGATAACCTAAGAGACATGGCTGACGAGGAAGTGAACAACCCACCTCGCCATCTTCTTCGTGAATTGGCTCAACCGATAATCGGGCCAGTAACTTCGTGTATTCGGCTGGGACAAGCAGCTCGAAACTATGAGCTTAAAACCATCCACTATAATCAGCTACCGTCCTTCCACGGTCTGCCGAACGAGGACCCGCTTCATTTCATCCGGGAGTTCTACAATGTCCTCCAAACTTTTCCACTCCACAACTTAAATGAGGACCATCTGAAGATGAGGTGTTTCCCCGAGACACTCAAGGACCGAGCTAAGGCTTGGTTTATGACACTTGCTCCCGACTCGCTAATCACTTGGGAGCAAGTGTACACCAAGTTCATTGGGAAGTATTACTCTCATCAGAAAACTCAGGAATTTCGGTCCCAGATCGTTTCTTTTGCCCAACAGCCAAACGAGCCACTTCATGAAGCATGGGAGCGTTTCAAAGACCTCCAGAGGCAGTGCCCACATCACAACTTCCCTCCGGCCCTACTGGTGAACAGTTTCTATGACTCCCTCCATCAGAATCTTCAATACATGGTGGATAATGCAGCTGGTGGAGATATTGGGGCGAAGACGGCAGAAGAGATGATAGATATTTTTGAGGCGATGAGTTCTAACTCGTCTCAGAAGAGCAGTCGAGGGAAGAGGACTTTTGTGAATGAAGTATCTCCAGGACGAGACATGATGGCACAACAGCTAGCCGAGCTCACAGAGCAGATGCGGCTACTGAATGCAAGGGGAGGCCAACCAATGCAGACCATGGCCGTAGAAGCGTGTGGAGCATGTGGAGTACAAGGGCACAGGTCGGAGGTGTGCCCATCAGCTTTCGATCAAGATTATGGGGAACAATACGAAGATGTCAATGCTCTTCAAGGCTACCAGAACCGGCCGGCCAACGACCCATACTCAAACACGTATAACCCGGGGTGGAGAAATCACCCAAATCTCTCGTGGTCTAACAACAACAACATCCAGCAGGCTCCTCGGCAGAACTTCATGCAGCAACAGCCTCGACCCACCTTCATTCCCCAACAGCAGATGAGGCCAAACTACCCTCAACAGCAGCATCAGCAACAGCAGAGGAGCCCAATGGGAGGAATGCAGGCACAAGAAGCCGGACCCAGTGCAGCTAACCAAGACGATAAGCTGGACAAGATTCTCCAGTTTATGGCAAACAGTGAGCAAAGGGGGGTGAACACTGATGCTTCTATCAAACGCTTGGAAACACAGTTGGGCCAGCTGGCTACAAGAGTTGGGAACATGGAGGCAGACCCAGACAAAGGGAAGCTACCTAGCCAGCCCAAGGAAGCCAAGGCAATCACGGTTTTGAGAAGCGGGAAAGAGGTAGACAACCATGTGAAAATGCCCGAGCCTGATGATCTTGCACCAGCCAACCAGCCCAAAAGGGTAGAGGAGAGCCCGAAGAAGAACACAGAAGCTGAACCCAAGAAGCAGGCAGACAGCTCAATGTTACACAAGTCACCAAACCCCTTCAAACCAAGCATACCCTTCCCAAGCCGACTCCGGGACGAGAAGCAGGAACAGCAATTTCGGGACCTATACAACATGCTCTCGAAGGTCAACGTCAACCTGCCACTCCTGGACGTGATCAAGAGTATGCCCTCGTACGTGAAGTTCTTCAAGGACTTAGTGACGAAGAAAAGGAAATTCGGAGACGGGGAGAAGGTAGTGGTTTACGAGGCTGCAAGTGCTATGCAGCATGACCTTCCAAAGAAAGAACGAGATCCCGGAGGCTTTGTGATTCAAATAGCCCTCGGAAACGGAAAGGAAGCCTCGGGGATGCTTGACCTCGGAGCGGGAATCAACCTTATGCCATTCTCAATCTTTCAACGGTTGGGTCTCGGTGATTTGAGACCAATCCGAATGTGCCTCCAGCTGGCTGACCGTTCGATCAGATACCCCAAGGGGGTAGTTGAGGATGTCCTTGTTCGTGTCGGGAAGCTCATTATCCCGGTAGATTTTGTCGTCTTGGATGTGGGGGATGTGCACGAAAACGGGAAGGATCACACTATCCTTCTCGGCAGACCGTTTATGGCCACCACCAACACCCTCATTGATGTCAAGAACGGGACCTTGAACATGACTGTCTTAGGCGAATCCGTATCTATCTCAGTCCGGGAAGCCACATCTGCTTCTTCAGTTAACTTTGTGGAGGAGTGTGCCTTCGTTGATGTAGCAGATTCGTTCGTGGGAGAGATGACCGTACGAGACCTGGAGGAAAGGTCATTACCAGATCTTGATGAGGGAGAAGAGCCAACCATCGAGCTCTTTGTAGCAGACGAGCCCGACAAACCGAACCCACCCACACTAGAGCTTAAAGAACTTCCTCGCCACCTCAAATATGTGTTCCTTGACGATGAGAAGCAAAAGCCGGTTATCATCTTTGCTGAGCTTAACCGGGAAGAGGAGAAAGAGCTGATTGAGGTACTTAAGAGGAACCAGAAGGCCATTGGCTGGAGTCTAGGAGACATTAAGGGCATCAGCCCTTCTACGTGCATGCACCGTATCATTCTGGAGGAGGGTGCTAAGCCTGTTCGGGACAGCCAACGGAGGCTCAACCCGAACATGATGGAGGTTGTGAAGAAGGAGGTGCTGAAACTTTACTCCGAAGGACTCATCTATCCAATGGCCGACAGCGAGTGGGTCAGCCCGATCCATGTGGTGCCTAAGAAAGGGGGCATCACCGTCATCGAGAACGAAAAGAAAGAGATGGTCCCCACCCGTATCACTACAGGGTGGAGAACGTGCATTGATTACCGGCGACTCAACGCCGTAACAAAGAAGGACCACTTTCCGTTGCCGTTCATTGATCAATTTCTCGACCGTCTCTCAGGCCATCAATTCTATTGTTTCCTCGACGGTCTATCGGGCTACTACCAAGTGGCCATAGCTCCGGAGGATCAGCCCAAAACAACTTCGCGTGCCCATTCGGCACATTTGCCTTCAGACGTATGCCCTTTGGCCTGTGCAATGCTCCCGGGACCTTCCAACGGTGCATGTTCTCCATATTCTCCGACATGCTCGAGGACTGCTTACAAGTATTTATGGATGACTTCTCTATTTTTGGCACTTCATTTTCTGATTGTCTCCATAACTTATCTCGTGTCCTTGAGAGATGCATTGAAAGTAATTTGACATTGAGTTAGGAGAAAAGTCACTTCATGGTGCCGAGTGGAGTTGTGTTGGGTCATGTGATATCTAGTCGTGGAATTGAAGTTGATAAGGCAAATATTGATGTGATTGAAAAACTCCCCCCTCCTGTGAATGTTAAGGGAGTTAGAAGTTTTCTGGGTCATGCTGGCTTTTATAGGAGATTTATTAAAGACTTTTCGAAAATTAGCCAGCCTTTGTGTCACTTGCTTGCTAATGATGTGCCTTTTGTGTTCGATGATGCATGTTTAGATGCTTTTGAAAAATTGAAACATAAGTTTGTGACTGCTCCTATTGTTGTTGCTCCTGATTGGTCGTTGCCATTTGAGATTATGTGTGATGCTTCGAATCTTGCTGTGGGCGCCGTTTTGGGTCAACGAGTTGATAAATTACTTCGAGTAATTTATTATGCTAGTTTGACCCTTAATGGAGCTCAACTTAATTACACGACCACCGAAAAAGAGCTCTTAGCCGTAGTGTTTTCTCTTGAAAAATTTAGATCATACATCTTAGGGTCTAAAGTGATTATTCATTCTGATCATGCTGCTTTGATATATCTTTTGAGCAAGACTCAATCCAAACCACGGCTCATTCGGTGGATTTTACTTTTGCAAGAGTTCGATGTAGAAATTCGTGATAGGAAAGGGTCGGAAAATGTGGTAGCCGACCATTTGTCTCGTATCATCCCGTCTGATATTTCACCTCATTTGCTTGATAATAATATCGATGATAGTTTTCCGTACGAGCATGTGAGTGAGGTTTCTAGTGTTCCTTGGTATGCGGATATCGTTAATTATTTGTCAGATGGTGTTTTGTTGTCTAACCTCTCTTCCCAAGAGAGGAAACGCTTTGTGTTGATGTGTAGGAGCTACTTTTGGGATGACCCGTTGCTTTTCAAACTGGGAAAAGACGAGATCCTTCGGAGGTGTGTGCCTGAAGAAGAGCAGCTGGATGTCCTTGCCTTTTGCCACGAGTTTCAATGTGGAGGCCATTTTGGAGGCCGAAAGACGGCTCTCAAGGTTCTCCAATCAGGTTTGTTTTGGCCAACTCTCTTTAAGGATGCTCATAATTTTTGCAAGTCTTGTGATCGTTGCCAAAGAATGGGAAACATTGGTCGTAGAAATGAGATGCCCCTTGTGAACAATTTACAAGTGGAAATTTTTGACGTTTGGGGCATTGACTTTATGGGACCGTTTTCCAAATCTTGTGGCTTTGAATATATTTTACTTGCCGTAGATTACGTGTCCAAGTGGGTCGAGGCTATCCCCACAAGGACATGTGATGCTAATGTGGTTGTCAAGTTTTTGCAAGGATATATATTGAGCAGGTTCGGATTTCCACGGGCCATTGTGAGTGACGGGGGCAAGCATTTTTGCAACCGGATTTTCGAGAAGTTAATGAAAAAGTATGGCATTTCACATAAAGTGGCCACCCCGTATCATCCACAAACGTCGGGCCAAGCCGAGACGAGTAACAAGCAGATCAAGTCCATTTTAGAAAAGACAGTGAACTCTTCCCGAAAGGATTGGTCCAGTCGACTCGATGATGCTCTATGGGCTCAACGTACAGCTTACAAGGGAGTCTTGGGGATGAGCCCGTTCCGACTCGTGTACGGAAAAGCGTGCCATTTGCCGGTTGAGATTGAACACAAGGCATTTTGGGCGATTAAGAAGGTGAATTTTGATCTAGATGCCGCCGGAAAAGAGAGGCTGTTGCAACTCTCGGAATTGGAGGAATGGAGACACGAGGCCTACGAGAACTCCAAAATCTACAAGGACAAAGTCAAGAAGCTTCACGACGCTAATATTGTTCGAAAGAATCTCGTGCCCGGTATGAAGGTTCTTTTATATAACTCCCGACTTCGTCTTTTTCCGGGAAAACTCAAGTCCCGGTGGAGTGGGCCATACATTGTTGACGAAGTTTTGACTCTTGGAGCTGTCCAACTTCGAAACCCGGCTAATGGTGAGTTATTTGTGGTGAATGGACAACGAGTGAAGCCGTATTTCGATGGAGAATTCGGAAAAAGCCATGTCGAGACGATCAGTCTCGGCGACCCACCGTACGTCTGAGCAAGAATGGGCCGAGCTCGAGGCATTAAATCGAGCAGTCTTGTACCTGATGTATTTTATTATTCATAAAAAAAAAAAAAAAGGTCGAAATCAGTTACTAGCGCCGCTAGACCCTAGCTAGCAGCGCTAAGGTGTTGTTAGCGCCGCTAAGGGTGAGTTAGCGGCGCTAGTTAGGGAACTGCGAAAAACGCCCCAGGTCGCTAGGCCACTTAGCGCCGCTAGCCGCACCTAGCGCCGCTAGCCGCACCTAGCGCCGCTAGGGGCGTGCTAGCGGCGCTAACCCCTGAGCAGATTAAATAAATCGGGCATTTATACGACAATTGGGGCTCACAATTTCTAATCTCCTCTGACCCCGAGCATCTCTCTCTCCAGTCTGGCGAGGCCATCTCCGTTGGCTTCACCTCCTTCCACTCCTCCTTTTGGGTTAATCAAGGTCGTCCGAACCCTAGCTCGTGGGGTGTTCGAATTCCGGCCAAATTCTCGGGTTCAAGGTACAATAGCTTCCCCTAATTCTGATATTGTTGATTGTTGAGGCAAGAGGAGGCCTACTCCGGGTTGTAGCATCATCAACTTCTTCAAACTCCTCCAATAGTCTATTGTGCACGCCAAGTGTTTGATAAATTGCCTCAGAGAAGGTACAATGCCGAGAACGAGGGGCAACACATCGAAAAACACCCGTTCGACGTCAGGAGCTGGGGCCAAGGCCTCATCGAGTATTGCCAATCCTCCTACGGCTCCTGCCGAACCTTGTTTGTCCCAACAATACGGCGTTCCTTTTCACGTCGTTTCTGCTCAGGAGGTGGAGGACTACAAGCGGCTCCTCTCGAAGCCGCTCACCGCTCCCCGAGACCTCGATTGGGGCATACTCGACGACCTTCTCATCTCAGAGGATGTCAAGCGATACCTGAAGCTGCTCGGTCTCACGGTATTCGAGAATATTGCTCTGGAGACCTTTCCGAAGCTCACCCTCAAATTTTTTAGCACGGTGGCCATGCACGATAATGGGAAGTACCTTACTGCTCGGCTAAAAGGGAAGGAATGTAAGGTCACTGATGCGATACTGAACGGGCTCTTCGAGTTTGGCACTGAGGAGGCAGCACGGCACAGCCCGATGGGGTGGAAAGCTGATCCTTATTGGCCCCTGATTTCCCCTTGCACGTCATTCAAGAAAACGGGGGATTCCTCGGGATGTATCACCGATGCTGCCTTGGGGATAGTGCACAAATACCTCTGCCACATGATTTTTGGGAAACGGGAGTCAAACAAGGTAAGCGAGCAGCAAGTATTTATTCTGTGGTCCATCGCTCAAGGGAAACCCATATCCATGCTCCAATACCTCAAGAACGCTCTTTTTGATATCCGACATGATATCAGGTGTGGCCCGACCTTGGGACACATTGTTACGTGCATAGCTAAGTATTTCAAGGTCCAGATTGACGAACCTGCTCTCGCGTCCGAGTTTATTACCGAGAGGGACCTTTCCAGTGCCGGGTTTATCTATGACCGTTTTCACATTCGGTCGGTGCACGAGAGGAAGAGCTATAAGAATTATCTGGAGGACCTACAGAAGAGGGGTCCTGCTTCCGAGCCTTCCCACACTGCCGTCGGTCCATCAGGCGCGGGTACCGACGGGCAGCCGGATCATGAGGCATCTCAGCCGCCTCCTGCGACCGATGGACCCTCCGAGGCATTCTCTGAGCACGTTCCGGCTTGGTTCACCGAGTTCCAAACTCGGCATGACGACCACCTGCGGTCCATTCAGGCGGACATGATGATGTACAATGCGAACCAGGAGGCTCGGTGGAAGGCGCATGACGATGAGTGGCGGTCGTGCACTATAACCAACGATGCTCGTTGGACGGAGTTGAACGCGGCTATCACGAGAAACGACGATCACTGGACGGCTCACGATAGCCGATGGGACGCATGGGAGGACAAGCAGTATCAGCAGCACGACCAATGGAACACCCAGTTCGGCCAATGGGACACCCAGTTCAGCCAATGGGACACCCGTTGGAGTTCCGGGAGCACCTGCCCTCCACCATCACCACGGGACGCACAGTGACTTGTTACTGTGCTTTGTACGTTTTTCTTTTCTCTTCTCTTTTGTTTTGTGTTTAGTTTGTTTTGCTTTGCGTCGGTTAATTGTGTGGTTTGACTCTTTCGCACTTGAAGTCGACAATGGGGACATTGTCTGGTTTTCAGTGTGGGGGAGTTTTTCCATTCCTATGTGACTATGTGGTGGTCCGGTCTAGTTGTTAGGTTTCTGTGTGTCTTTCGGTCTAGTTTTTAGGTTTCTGTGTGTTTTCAGAGTCTGGACATTGATGTATTGCAAGATTTTTTTTGATAATCGTTGGTTTAATTGAGAAGATGTGATGATGAGCACGAGTAATATATCTTTAATTGATTGGCTTCGTTGTGTTGAGGAACATATTTACCTTGTGAGGTTTGAGCCTTATTGTTTCTGGTGTGATATTGGTCTGAATCTTGTTAATTAGAATTTGCCTTGAGACTGCTTTGAAATAATTGGATTAGATTGATGTGACGTGAATATGATTGAGGCATTTCTTGTACTCTCTTTTCCTTTTTCTTTGTCGAGAATAATAATCACTAGTCACCCCCTTTGAGCCTTAATTGAATTTTCTTGTTACCCTCGTGATGAAGATATTGAGTTGGGAGTTGGAGGTGACGGTTGATTGCTGTGTAAATATTCATGTTTGATTCGATTTGAAAAAAAAAAAACAAAAAAAAAAAAAAAAAAAAGGGGAAAACCGAATGGATTCTACTCCAAAAGCTCCGTCCACTAATGTAGTGGATATGAGCTATGAGTACGGGAAACCGGTCTAGGAGACTCGGGCAGAAAACCCGAAGGTTAAACCTAGATAATAATGTCCAATAGGTTTTCGCAAAAAAAAAAAAAAAAAAAAAATGTGTGTTGTTTGGGAAGTACGTGTTCTTGGAGTTGTGGAAGAAACCGGTTGGTAACAACCGGATGAGTTATTGTCATGGTGAAGTGATGGATTAGATTGTACATATTGAGCCACTTAGCCTATATTTATCCTACCCGGTCCAAAGAACCTACGTTACATCCCTACAAGTCCTCTTGATTCGCTGTCCCATTTATTTGATTGTTTTAGAGTAAAAGTTAGACGATAGGCAAATTTATGATTAACGTGACTGATGACCAAATTTGAGTGCACCTATCTTATATTTTGCGAAAGAAACTGAGTGAGGCATATACATTTGCATACTCGAGAGTCTTTGTTCCTCAATATGGCCGGGTTAATTATTGAAGTGTGTTCTTGTGTTCATTGGAATTCTTCTCAGTTCGATTGATTGGTTTGAGATTGGTCTTGCGTGAACTATATTGTCCTTACTCACTTATTTGTTTTCTTATCTTTCCTTTTTTTTTTGTGTTGTTCGGGACGAACAAAGGTCTTAGTGTGGGGGAGTTGTTAGTCCCATTTTTGTTACTACTTTTGTGGTATTTTGTTTATCTTTCTTTTCCCAATCTAGTTTGTTTTGTAGGTTTTTCCGGTCATTTGAGTCATTTTGTGCGTTTAGTGTTATTTCTGTATTTTTCGTGTTTTTCGTATTTCTTTCTTTCTATTCTCCTGTTTCCGTGTTTTCTCGGTTGGTGTTGGTTTCAGGTATTCGAAACGCTGCTCTAGGATCGTTCAGCTAGTCGTACGGACCAACATGTGAAGGACAATGTTCGAGCTCGGGCGGAACACGGGGGTGCACGAGACAGTTGGAGGCCTATAAATCGACCGGGGGAGGTTAGGCGAGCCGACACGGGACAAAAATCGCAGTTTCGTTGAGCTAGCGCCGTTAGGGGTCGCTAACGCCGCTAAGGGACCTAGCGCCGCTGCCGAGTTGAAGAGAAGAGCCGCTGTTCGAGCATTAGCGCCGCTAACCCCCCCTAGCGCCGCTAACCCCCCTCTAGCGGCGCTAGCTACTGCTTATCAGATTTGTTTCGCGACTCTATTATAATTAGGAGTAGGGTTTGTTTTAGGGACCGGCTTAGACTTATTTTCAGGGGTTTTTGGCATAGAAAAATACCATCTATCATTGTTTTGCTCTTGGGATTCGATTTTAGAGATTAAAAACCTCTATTATCTTGCTTTGGATTCGGATACTATTGGATTGGGTTCAGAATTTTCATTAATCGTAAGTATTTTTCTTCAATTCTTCCATTGATGATGATTTCTTGGGTTATGAATGTTTGTGTGATTAAATCCATTATGAGTAGCTAAATCCATCTGCTAGGGATAGGGGATAATTGATTAGGTTCAATTATAATTGTTTGTTCTTAATTGCTCATATCTATGCGAGTTGAGTTCAATTTAGGGTTAATAGATTGATCACCTATATAACCTAGTTAACCATTGTTTAGAACCGAAAGGGGAGACATTGGTCGATTTAGGCTCGTTTAGAATAGACTTGTTCGTCAAAGTATTGTCTATGAGTTGCTGGATTTGATAGTCAATCGTATATGTTCACTCTCTTGTTACGAAGAGTTATTGAGAGTGGACCTCTAAACAAGAGACGATTCACTTCCTTTAACCGAGCAATTGATTGCCGGTAGTTGTGTAAGAACCGAAAACAGTTGTCCCCGATTCCCTAGCTCTTTAAATTCTCAGTTAATTCGTTACTGTTCATTTCGTGCTTTATTTAATTTAAAGTTGGTAGTTGATAATTGAAACCCAAATCATTGAATTAGAGTGTTTAGGATTTTTATCTTTTTTTTTTGTGATTGAATAATCGAACAAAATAATCCGGCTGACCTTCCTTGCGATACGACCCGGGGAACGAATCTTTCGATTCTACTCCGGTAAAAATAACTACAACATAATCAACTGCCACAATTAAGAACTTTCGTTGGCCCGTTGCCTGGGGCAAGGATCCAACTATGTCAACCCCCCACTGAGTAAAAGACAAGGGCGAGCTGATTGGAACCATGTTCTCAGCCGACCGATGGATCAATGGACCATGCTGCTGACACTTCTTACACTTTCGCACAAGATCCTGCGCCATCGTCCTCATCTTAGGCCAAAAATATCCAGCCCGCAGTACCTTCCCAACCAACGCCCTAGCCTTTATGTGGTCGCCACAGCATCCTTCGTGCGCCTCCCTAAGCACATACTCCCCATCTTGTTCGGAGGCGCACCTGAGATGAGGCCCCATATATGATCGTTTGTATAGGATCCCATTCTGCAAGTAGAACCTCAACGCTCGTCGCCCGATTGGGTCATCTCTGATATCCTTTCCCGTGACAGGCTCCTACAACCATTGTATTAGAGGCGACCTTCAATCCTTTTGCTCCTCAACCTCCAGCACTTGGTCTAAGGTGCTCTTAGTCATATCCATCAGCGTGACTGAGCGAGATCGGCAATCAACAAGCGACGCGACCATTTTCGAAAGTAGGTCGACCCTACCGTTTTCCCCCCGCGATATCTGTATCAACTCCCAAGTCACAAATCCCTTTAACATTGCATGGACCTCCACCAGATACTTCTTCATGCGCTCCTCCTTAGCTTTATACTCACCCCTGATTTGTTCAACCACGAGCTGAGAGTCCTAGTGAATGATCACCCGCCGAGCTCCTTCCTTTAAGACGAGCTGAATTCCCTTAATAAGAGCTTCATACTCCGCCTCATTGTTCGACACTCTGAAAGACAGCTTAACTGCAAACTTCAAGTGATCTTTTTCTGGTGTCACCACCAAGATGCCGAGACCTGCTCCACCTACTGCCGACGAGCCGTCGACATACACAATCCAAGGTCCAGCCTCGGCTCCCAATGTGCACTCTTGTATGAAGTCAGCTAACGCTTGGGCTTTAATAGCTTTTCGCACCTCAAAGTGGACATTGTATTTGCCTAGCTCAACTGCCCACTTCACCATCCTCCCCGAGGCCGAAGGGCGACCTAAGGTGTCTTTGAGCGGGTAGTTAGTCCGGACCATAACCTTGTGCGCCAGAAAATAGGGACGCAACTTTCGAGCTATAGAGATAAGCGCCAGGGCAGCCTTCTCCACGTCTGAATACCGGCGCTCGGCGCCTTGCAATATCCGACTAGCATAGTATATTGGCTTCTGCTGTCCCTGCTCCTCCTTTATCAGCACCGAACTAATGGCTTCGTGTCCCACCGATAGATAAACGACTAATATGTCACCTGGCTCCGGTTTTGTAAGTAAAGGGAGCTCAGCCAGAAACTCTTTCAACCTCTCGAATGCATGTTGTGCTTGCGACGTCCACTCAAAACAAGATCCCTTCGTCAAAGCCCTAAAGAACGGAAAACTTTTTTCTGCGGATTGAGCTATGAACCTGCTCAACCCTGCTAGGCGTCCGGTGAGGATCTGCACCTCCCTTAAGTTCCTTGGTGCCTGCATCTCCATGACCGCCCGTACCTTCTCTGGGTTGACTTCAATGCCCTTCTCCGTCACCAGGTATCCTAGAATTTTCCCGACCTTACCCCGAACTTACACTTGGTCGGGTTGAAGTTCATGTCATATCGTCGCAAAGTATCAAAGGTCTCGCGCAAGTTTGTCACATGGTCACCCGCCTTCCTACTCTTCACCAGCATGTCATCAACACAGACCTCCATATTCCGACCTATCTGCTCTTTGAACATTTTATCTACCAACCGTTGATAAGTGGCTCCCGCATGCTTCAATCCGAAAGGCATGACGACGTAGCAATAAGTGCCCTTGGATGTCACAAAGCTGACCCTCTTTTGGTCCTCCTCGGCAAGAGGGATCTGGTGATACCCCTGGGAGGCATCCATCATGCTCAACAACTCGCACCCGGTTGTAGAGTCGACGAGCTGGTCAATACGTGGTAGGGGGTAATGGTCTTTAGGGCAAGCTTTGTTGAGATCCCTAAAGTCTATGCACATCCTCCACTTTTCTTCTCCCTTTTTCACCATAACTGAGTTGGACAGCCACTCCGAGAATTGGATGGATCGTGTATGCCCCGCCTTCAACAGCTTCTCCACCTCAGCTTCAATGACCACATCTAACTCAGCACCAAAATGCCTTCTCTTCTGCTTCACTGGCCTCATGGTTGGGTCGATGTTCAACCTGTGCTCTGCTATTCTGGGACTGATGCCGGTGAAGTCGTCGGCCGAAAAAGCAAACATATCCACGAATTCTCTCAACAATGAAATCAGCGCGCCTTGAATGTCGACCGCCAAATGCCGACCTACCTTGGTCGTCTTTGCAGGGTTCCCCTCTATCAATTCAACTTCCATCAACTCGTCCTGGAAGCTCATCCCCAATTCTTGTTTCTTCTCCTGGTGAGAGCACTCAGGTAAATCATCCCTCCGTCTCTTATTTTGCGCCTCAGCTGTCTTCAATGTGACCTCGTAACACCGTCGAGACTGCAGCTGGTCTCCAGTCACCTCTCCGACCTCATTCCCTATGGGGAACTTAATTTTCATACAATAAGTGGAAATGGCTGTCTGGAATGAATTCAAGCTAGGTCGTCCCAGTATGATGTTGTAGGCCGAGCTAGCATCCACGACCAAGATCTCCAGGATCTCCTGCTGTGGCGCATTAAGTGGTTTGTAATGCTCGTACCTCGGACCCCTGAACCGCTCCTCAACCTTGGACACCTTAGCAGCAGTTCGGCGATCACTTTGCCGAGGCTTCTCATCTACCTGCTTAGCCTTTGTTTTGTCATTCCGAATGAAATCCGCTTCAGCCTCCTCCATATTCACATACTTGCTACACCTCTCGAGGAGCTCCTCAAAGGACCTCGCAGGCCTCTTCGCCAGTGAATCCCTGCATTTACCGGGTCTCAACCCCCGCGTGAGACCCCCAGCTTTTATCTCCTCAGTAGCAGAAGGTACCTCCACACACTCCTTAGTGTACCTTGAAACGTACTATCCCAGACTCTCTCCCTCCCTCTGCTGCATATTGATTAGTGAGAGATACGTATTCTCATGCTTCCTAGCGCTCGCGAACTGGTTTAAGAACAGAGAACTAAACCTCTCAAAGCTGTCAATAGAACCGGGTGGCAACTGGGGGAACCAGTCTTGTGCTGAGCCCTTCAAGGTAGTTAAGAAAGCTCGACAACTAACCGCATTGCTGTATCGGTGCAGGACCGTTATGTTATCGAACGACCTCAGGTGTCTAGCAGGATCTTCCGACCCATCATATGATAGGCTCAGCTCTCTGAAGTTATTTGGCAAGTCTCCACCTCGCACCTCTTCCGAAAAAGGATGACCATGCGACCTGCCCACCCTTCTCCCTGGGAGTCGGGCTTGCATCTCACGCATTTGTTCCGCTAGTCTTTCTAAAGTCAACCCCTCCTAATGCACCACCAAGGGTCGAGATGTCGCCGACCTATCGCCATCCTCATCCCCCCTTTCGCGCTGATGGGTCTGGTGCGGTGCAAGGACAACTGCTGATGCACGGGCTGCCTTAGCGATTCATTAGCTCGTCGATCAACCTCTTGAGCCCGCCCTATTGCGTCTGCTATGATCCTGTCCAGTTCCGCCTTCGTCATATGTATCGTTTGATCTCCTCTTGCCGTCGAGGAGTTGCCTGGGGATTAGTTCCTCCTGCTAAGACCATCTGTTGATCGTTCAGTTGGGTGGTCTCTCCTGCCAAGACCATTTGTTGATTGTTCAGCAGGGTCACCTGACCCGTGTTCCCATCAGGGACCTGGCCAACCTGACCAATTCCTCCACTCGTTGCACCGCCGAGCTCATTCTCCTTGTTCGTCAAGCCACCCGATTCTCCTGGGTTCGCCAAACGCCCTTGAGCTCCTAGTGGCGGTGGCGGGGTCAACGTCTCCTTGGGGATAGTAGGCGACGGCGACCACCCGGGCGGCGGCCCAGTTCCAAGAGCCCTCTTCGTCCACGCCTCATCCATATCCTTCGTCAAGTTTTTCTTCAAGTTATCTCCTGCCATGATCCTTGTTGCCCTCCTTCTTCTTTGGTGAGAAAAAACAGCCTATGATACTCTGGTAGAAGACTGAGTTATCCCCACAGACGGCACCAATTTGTTATACCACAAATACTTGAACCGTTGAACCGCTCTTCTCCGAACCGGGTTGCGTCTCCCTGATCATCGGTACCTACAAAACATGCCGAGGTTGGTCGCAGCGCGAACACTTCGACGCTCAAGTCAATGGTAGTCCGAGAGAGAAAACGGCAGAGTAACAATATAACGAGTGTATGTGTGTTGTCTAGAAAGAATGAACCTGTGCCCTTTTATAGGTGAGGTTGTGTAGAAGCTGAAGAGTTCTTGTCATACTATAAGTCTTCCTCTAGATTAGGTCAAAATCCTAAGAGTCCTTGAGGTTGTGAACCTCTTCGTGACTTGGGCAAGTGACCACCTCCGAGTTCTGGTCCCCTAGGTGCCCTGCCTGGCTCAAGTAAAGCTAGGCTCCGCCTACCACCCTTACACTCCAGAGGTACCATGGGTTGCGCCTACTTCGTTGAACCACCCAGCTAGGTGCGACTAAAACCCGGATTGCACCCGGTCCTTCATGAACCGCTACTTACGACCATATCACCATCCAATGCGTAATCATACCTTATAGCTTTTAATGATCTAGGGACTTTATCATATGTCCAAATATATTCACATACATAAGATAAAGTAATGCCTTTTATTTAATATAAATTCCAATAAATTGTATCTACAAGTAGAATGTATCTAATCTGATTGGAACGCTGGGTGTTCTACTCTAACAGGTTTGACGTCCAGCTTGTACCGAGTTGAGTTAAGTTAGGCATATGAGCTGCTTTGAGCGATAATCTTGTATAGTCCTCATTAATCTTCATCTTAATCCCAACAAATCAGGTCAGTTGTCATCAGTACTCTAACGTCAAAAAGTGTTAGTCATCTGGGGTATCAATACATTTCTCCTACATTAAATCCGGTCAATACTTTACATTCAAGCATATGAGTTGAGAGTTTTGTCACAACCAATCTCGTACCATTCTATAACCCCCTAAAATGATCAAAGTTCCGCAACAACATGGCTGGAGTTCCTATCTCAAGATTGCACTCATGGTTCGGCACTCCAGGACATCTTATAGTATTAAAAAACTTAGGGGTGTGGAGATTGGACAACAAATCATTAAGAATCTGATGGCATTTTTAATGTGCATAACACAAGCGATATTGTTCATTTTTTTTAACATTATTGTGCAATTATCAGAGTTTTATTAAATTACAGATTTACTCAAGACTTAAAGTGTAATAAATTAAAATTCATAAATAAGTCCTGGGGACTTATCAAACTTTCGAAAGGAGCCCCCCATCCCAAAGATCTCAATCGGACGTTTCCACTCCCCCGTCACCATCAATTGTCGAAACACCGTTGCCGGAGAACTCCTATGGGTTGCCGATAATCAAACTCATTGTTGGATGAACTATATAACAAACACTCCAATTTTCCCCTAATTCAGAAAACCCTAACCAATAGAGGATCAACAACCGTTGGTTCGATATTGATTTATTCGTTGTTCAAAATGTTCAATTCTTGGAGTTTTGGGAGTAAATCGAGGGTTTTGAGGATGTTTCTAGTGATTTTGGTTGTATAGGATCTTGCAGGTGATAATGTTTCAGGACCGGTGATTTGGTTGGTGCGATGGTCGCGAGAGATTATGGGGATCGCCGTGGAGGTTGCTGTCGGAGATGTTGAGATGTAGAGGCGGCGAACGGAATGGGTAAAGGCTACCGGTGGAGAAATCGTTGCCAGAGAGGTAGACGAGCTTCAGTTTGCAAGAGAGGAAGAAGATGATGACGACGGTGGTGCAGACATTGTGAGCAGCGGGGGACTGGGGGGAGACAGGG
>BKCP01004350.1:359234-393109 GCA_008636005.1 Striga asiatica | reverse complement strand
GAGGAAATTCGACTACCTCCGGAAAGGGATGTAGCTCCCGAGGGCATGTTAAGTATGGATTTAGTTTAGTGAAGGGAAAAGCAAATCATCCAATGGAGGATTACCATGTTGCTAAATTTGTCCAATTCCAAGGTCGTGAGTTGGGGCTTTTCGCCATATACGATGGCCATCTTGGAGATAGTGTGCCAGCTTACTTGCAAAAGCATTTATTTTCAAATATACTAGAGGAGGTTAGTTGCTACGTTCAAGTATTTTATTTCTTGGTATTTAATTTTCCATCACATATTCGAATGGAATTTCATTGGTGAAAGATTGTGGTTCATAATATTATGACAATTATAATAGAATCTCGACTGAGTTGTGAGTTGATCATGTGATTCACATATCTTATAAATGCTGCATTAACAATGTTTTTTCCAGATGAGTGTTGAGAGATCTCGTTAGGCACAACTTCATGCTGTTTAACTTTGAATCTGTGTTACTATCTAGCAATTAGGAAAATACCAATGTGCGTATTTCTTGATTTAAGTATAACTTATATAGATAAAGAACCTAGAAACCTGTTTTCTCTTATAGCCTTAGTCCAAACTGGATCTGAAATTCGGGCTTTATGTTTCTCTAAAATCGAAATTGACGACTAGGTATAATTCATATCTTGATTCTTGTGGATTCAGTTGCCTTTATTACTTGCAAAACAAGGAAATAATTCAATTGATACTAGACATGTATAATGAACATTCAAAACCTGGAAAAAAAAAAAGAATATAAAAAGGCAATGACAATTTGTTAACTGTCAGGAAAACATGTATACATGGAATAATCTTTACCAACTGCGATTAATTCGTAGATCCTATTTGTTGTATGTTTTGCCTAAGGGGATTGCTGTAATATTTGCCTTATGTAAGGGGGTGTTTGTACTTCATTTTGCATATGAAGGGGGCAAACGTAATACAAAATCAAACTTTAGGTGGATTTCAAACTTTCCAGAATCCTTTGTTTCCTTTTTCTTGATTTTTAAGCAAAGGTTTTGTCTTTAAGCAAAGATCATAATTTTCTTGGATTAAAATTACTCTTTATACAATTTCACACTTGACATTAACCATCGAAAGAAAAAAAAAATTAAATAAATAAAAACAAGCATTCGTTATTTTAATCACAGGAGGACTTTCTGAGAGACCCTAGCCGTGCTATTGCGAAAGCATACGAGACGACTGACCAAGCAATTCTCTCCCAGAGCCGTGACTTGGGCCGAGGTGGGTCCACAGCTGTGACCGCCATTCTCATAAACGCCCGCCATTTGTGGGTGGCCAACGTTGGGGACTCGCGGGCCGTGCTTTCCAAAAGGGGCCACGCTATAGAAATGACGGTT
Source organism: Striga asiatica (assembly GCA_008636005.1). Taxonomy (NCBI): domain Eukaryota; kingdom Viridiplantae; phylum Streptophyta; class Magnoliopsida; order Lamiales; family Orobanchaceae; genus Striga; species Striga asiatica. Next base: position 391,740 of record BKCP01004350.1, on the reverse strand, counting down.
GATCACGAGCCCAATACCGAGAGAGGTAGCATTGAAGATAGAGGTGGATTTGTCTCAAATTTGCCAGGTAATATATTATTAAGTTACAATAATGATTTTAGAGTTAGCTCCATAAAGTCACCCATTTTAAATGCATACTAATACTACATCCACGGTGATTATTAACCTAAAATAGTTGAGAAGGGTCTCCTCTAACTTAGGCTGTGTAGGCTGTGTTTGGTAAGCATGTAAGCTAGCTTATAGCTTATTTGATTAGCTTATAAGTTTTCTGTATACAAATAAGTTTGATTCGGTAGGACGAGAGTTTTTAAAAAGCTCGAGCTTATCTCATAAGCTTCCTTGGATAGCTTTTTAAATAAGTTTATTGAATTTTTTATTTCAGCTAATTTTACCAAATACTTTTATCATATAAGCTAGCTTTTCAGCCATAAGTCATAAGCTAGCTTATTAGCTAGGTTTACCAAACATAGCCTTAAGCAGCACTTAGAGCTTAAATACGGCGAAAAATATTTGGGATTCAACTCGATCTCTTTCCTTCCTGTCTATCTTTTTTTGAGATAATTCGAAGTCCTAAATAAAATAACTATCGTGAGAAATATAACATGTACCAGGGGACGTTGCAAGAGTGAACGGGCAATTGGCAGTCTCGCGTGCCTTTGGTGATAAGAACTTGAAGACACACTTGTCCTCCGAGCCAGACATGACCAATGCCGAGATAGATGCCGACACTGATCTTCTTATTCTAGCTAGTGATGGTTTATGGAAGGTACCATACTAATTATTTATTTAAGCCGAGATTGATGCCGACACTTGTCCTCTAAGGCCGTGTTTGTATGTAAATATATCCGCTCAAAATGAGTTTTTTTGGTTAACCATGGTTGATTTAGAAAAAAAAAATGTGGTATGGTTAGTTGTTAGTGAAATTTTGAGTTTATATTAAAATAATATTTAAAATAAAATAATTAAGGTTGATTTGATATAAAAGTGTGAGAGAGATGATATGAGTGATGGTTAGTTAAAATTATATGAGTGAATGAGTAGTGAATTAAAGCTGATGTGAGGTGTAAAAATAATTGGTTGATATTATTTAATTATATTGATACTATTGAGGATAGTGAGGTTGAACTATAGTTAAGTTAGATTTTGAGTATAAATTGAGTGTGGATTGAGAAGATTCATATACAAACACACTTAATTTGCTTGTGGAAGCTTGCTTTTGCAGGTGATGTCTAGTCAGGAGGCTGTGGATTTTGTGAAGAAGATGAAGGATCCACACAAGGCAGCCAACCAACTGGTGATCGAGGCATTGAACAGAGACAGCAAGGATGATATCTCTTGCATAGTCGTACGTTTCTGATTATAAAATTACGGTTTTACCCCCGCCCGCAACTATTCGAGCTGTTGTTATTTTCTTTTTTATTTTATGGATGTTTTACTATTATTTTGATTCTTGTGCAGATTTTTCTCTCTTTTCTTCTTTCTTTTGTAATTTTCTAAGTTGGGATTGGCTTGGTTTGAGCAGTATTTTCTGTTTATGTAATGATCAACATAGGTTGAAGATATCTGTGGTATATATATATAAGATGCATGGAAGATTTTTGGGTGCTTTAATGATTAATCAGACAATGCTTTTGTTGGTGTGGAATTAAGTGTGATATATGTAATAAATAATTTTACATTGGTATAATTTTGGCTGTCATTTTTGATGCAATGGTTGGGTCACTAGTACTATTTTAAACATTTATATTAATTTATACGTTTGTATTATTTTAAAGTACTACAAAATCATGAATTTGTTATATTCGATAATTTATAAGTCAACTTACTCATTTTTTTTATTTTTTATTTTTTAATGTAAGTAACGAATGTTTGCATACTTGATGTTTTGATTTTTGAATGATAATTCATAATCATAATTTCTTTTTAAGTATAAATTTGCCAACATATATCGGACAAATATACCAAATTATTATCCTTAGTCATTTTGAGTAAAATAAATTTAATTTAAATTTAAATTCAAACTTTATTATTGTAAGTTCAAACATGAGAAGGACGTCTCCAAAAGTGGACCAACGTAAAGTTTTGGCATGTTTGTTTGCGGGGATGATATTTGGCTAATGGGTGTATTCAATTGGATTTTAAGTGACATTGTAAGATTTTTTAAGACTTAAAAATTTTTTATTAGATTTTTAGATTTTGAAAGAATTCTATGAATTCGTATGTCTTGAAGTAGAATTTGAAGGGAGATTTAGTATAAGGATTTTTGTTTAGAAATCACACGAAATCTTAAAAGGTCTTAACAAATTCTAGTGTCAAAAAAATTAAATAACTTAGGATTTTGTAAGACTTTTTAAAATGGGAAAATTTTCATTTATACTTACTGATTTTTAGATAATTGCAATATTACTATCCATACCAATTAAATTGTGTATATACCTAAAAGATAAATATTAATTATAATCATGTCTAAAATCAGTTGCAAGGTAAGTGGAACAACCTTCCATTTTCATAATCATGCCTAAAATCAGTTACAAGGTAAGTGGAACAACCTTCCATGTTCCTAGCGCGTAATTTCAGGAAATTGGGCAAAGAGTACGAAATTTCACGAAATCTTCGTCGCCTATATATATTGCTTTAACATATACTGCAAATATACTGTACATATACCCGTCGAACGTCTTCCTGTTAATGTCATGAGAAAATATACCGAGAATATACTGATAATATACCGTCGAACGTCTTCCTGTTAATGCCATGAGAAAATATACCGAAAAGATATTGATAATATACCGAAAATTTTTAACTATTACATACTATCGAACGTCTTCCTATTAATGTCATGAGAAAAAAAATGGAAAACAGTGAAACATGACTAAAAATATACTGAAAATAAACCATACAATTTTCATTGAACAATAAAAACAAGAAAAAACTACAAAGTATAGACTCAAAAAATCAACTGAACACAAACAAAATGATACAAATAAGCAATTCTCATTCCTCCTAAAAGACTAATAATATACTGAAGAAAATCAATCCGACCGAAACAAACATTCGTCAACAAAAAAATTTGCTAATATACTAAACATAAGCTTATTTTTTGGCAGGGACGCGGGTCATATACTGTACATATACTATACATATACTGTACATATACTCTAATCCAAAAATTTGTCCAAAAACAAAAATAAAAACATATACTATACATATACTATAGTTATACTGAACATATACTCCAAAATAATCAAACGAAAAAATTCTCAAAAAAGATGTCATGATTTTCTTCTTCAAGGCCTCGGGTGTTTTGACCTCGCTCAGCCTCTTCGTCTTCTTCTTCGCTAATTTCAATTTCAAACTTGAACTAATTAACATCTACGACACACGCAGCCATCGCCGAGGATCTCCATCCGCGAGTCACCGAACACGCGAGGTTTGCAACCGCCGCGAACCACCGCCGGCGTCCGTTCACGTTTATCCTCCGAATTGGTTGTTAAAAAGACTTGCTGCCTTCCGTTCTGCATATTTTCAATTTCAAATCAACATCATTATCATGAAAAAGGATAGATTAATGAAATTTAACAAAAAATTATAATGGATAACAAAAATGGATAGATTAATGAAATTTTCCCATCAAACATCAAACCACAAGTAGAAAAACGTATCCAACCGATGGAGATTAGGCGGTCAGCGACGGGGATGACTAGGTGGGCGGAGGCAGAACGGCGAAGAAGCGGTGGGGGGAGGAGAGCAGCAGCAAATTGTAGAAGAAGAAGAAGAAGAAGAAAAAGATGAGAGAGAGAGAGAAGAGAGAAGAAGAATAGAGAAGGGAAAAGAGAGAGAAGTCGTATAATTAAGATCCCATTAAATCTGTTTTTACCATATTTAAAAACAATTATCTGTTACTCAATAATCTAGTATGTTTGCAAATAAATATGATAGTTTTAGTTAATTTGCAAATAAATATATATGGGTTGTAAATATGTAATAAAAATGTTAATGAGTAGTGGAGGATGTAATTTCCTCTTTAAAATGTTGTAGGGACGAAGCAGCAGTCAGTTGCAGGCATGTGTGGGACTGTAGGAGTGTAGGACAAGGCTCATCCCAATTGAGTAGGGCTTGCATTTTTTTTTATCCAAAATCGAAAACTGAACAGAACCGAATTGAGAAGAAATAAATTGAACTATACCGAATCACTATTATTGGTAACCGATTATCGGTTTCCGAAGGCTTATCAGTTTGGTATGAATACCACCTAATATGGGTTCGATTTTACTGAACCGAACTGGTAAGATTAAAAAAATCAATTAAAATAAATATAAACTAATAAAGACCCTACACACTCACCTCTGACGATTTTTACTGAACCGAACTGGTAAGATTAAAAAAATTAATTAAAATAAATATAAACTAATAAAGACCCTACACACTCACCTCTGACCTACACACCATGCAATGGGGCAATGTATATGTTGAAGATAAAATTTGTTTTCATTTTCCAAAACCAAGACCTTTTTTTTTTATTTTTTTATTTTCCAAAAACAAGACCTTAAAAGGTAGATATTGACTATTGAAATTCCAAAACGATATAATGATGAAGAGGCAATAATTAAACCGACTATATCCCATATGAGGAAGCCCACCGGGCCAACTGGCCATGGACATGTGTAAAGGCAGTGAACATGTTGAATTACCTACCCATAAACATAATTCAAGATCAAAACCTTGTCAAATTCCCAAGAGATTAACCATCAGGAGAAAAATTTAAAATTTTTACAAAAATACTTACCAGGTTTCTCAGAAGAAGGTTCTTATTAGATTTATAGTATCAGAGGAAGAGAATGCAATTCTATCAAATAAAGCGCAACATAAGAGGGTGAGTCTAGTTGTACCTTAGTGAGGTTCCATCCAAAAATCAATTGGTGATGGGTGGAGTATCCCACTAGGCTTATATACTAGGCTCATTTTCCCTATAAAATCAATGTAGGATAACTCACAAGTGATATTCCAATAGTTCTTCTTTAGCAGACACTTGTTGCTTTTCAATCAGCCGTGGGAATCCCTCTGTTATATGTCGAGCCATTTTTTTTATTGGGCTCAAAAACCGGTTTCGCAATTCCATATAAAACTGAAACCGAACCGAGTTTTTGATTATTGAAAATTTGTAACCGACTTCAAGTCAGTTCAATTTCGATTCGGTTCGGCATAGGTAAATCCTTATCGGTTCGGTTACTGAACCGAACCCACCCCCAGTGGTGAGTATTATATTGTTGTAATTACATTAAACAAATATTTGTTATTTTTAATTGAAATCTATATCTATATGAAGAGAATACACATTTATTAAAAATAATAGCAAAAAAATTTATGAACATTTAATGCATACCTTATTTGAAAAAATTTTAATATATGCATTAATTGCTTTTATATACACATTTTCAAATCAGATTTGATAAAAGATTTTTTCCTTGAATAATTTAATTAACATCTGTATAATTGATATCCATTATAATAAACTATAATTTGATTTTCTGTGATTCATGTTGATAATATTTTGGTCAATATAAACATGAAAACAAATTTTAAGTCTTAACCATATTGTTATTTTTTTTCACAAATGTAGACTTCGTCCAAAATATTATAAACAATGGTAACATGTGATTTAATTTTATCCTTCTAACTAATTAAGCGAAATAATGTTGGTGAATTAATATTTTTTGATAATATCTTTTAAACTTTAATTAATTATAAATAATTTTTAAAAATTAAAATAATTTACCATTTAAAAGATAATGATCACATCATTAAATAATTTTAGTAATGACTAGATAATCAAATAAAAATATATTAACTATTTTTTACAATTTCAATATGTGATTTATTTGTATATTATTGTCAACCATGATAAATGTTTGTCAATTTTTTTATTTTTATTTGCTCTCATAATGAATTTATTGTAAAATATATATTTATATTGCATAGTATATTAAATAAACAAAAAATCCTTAGGATGCAAATTAGAAAAATCTCTTGGTTATGTAAGGGTTTATTATTTAGCAATTCTAACTCAATTTTTTTTTATTATTATTATGAGAAAATTAAATTCTAAGAAACATGTGTGTGTATTTTGTGAACATTTATACACAAAAAATTATTTTAAATTTTATTACATAACTAAGAAAAAGAAGACTACTTCTATAACTTTTATAATTAATAATAATAATGAGTTTATATGACAACAAAATTATAATAAAATAATAATTGAGTATTATATGGTGAACAAAAATAATTATAATATTTTTATTCTTATATCGATAAATCAATATATATTCTAAAATTAAATTTATATTAGTGTTAGCAGAATAATATATTAATTAACATGTTAATGTTATGGCTACAATAAACATCATTGATTAAAAAGGAGAAAAATGATTATCCAACTTTTTCTTTTTGGTGCTTAAACGTACAAGTCCTACAGAAACGACTTATTTAATATATGTGTCTCATGTATCGCACGGGCTATGCACTAGTACATGTTAATATGAGAAATGAAAAAATGTAAAAAGTTAAGAAACAATGAGTATTAGATGCATACAAAATTTAAAAGGAAGTAGGAAAATAAAAATTGATAGAAAAATATTTTTTATTAACAAATAGTTTTAAAAAATAATTTAGTTCTAATATATTTTCAAAATATCTTTAAATTAAGTAAAAATTCCGACCTGCCGGATTCGAACCAGCGACCTAAGGATTTCAGCATAACCACTACAGTCCTCCGCTCTACCATCTGAGCTAAGGTCGGTTTGTTGTACAAGTACATACTAAGAAATATTATTCCCTATATTTAACAGAAGAAAATAAAAAGAGTATTGCAACTAGATACTAAAGTGCCCACTAACTTTAATTATTTTATTTTAAATATTATTTTAATATACCCACTAACAACTAACCATACCACATTTTTCAAAATTAACCAAACCAAATCAAAAAATTCAAACAAATCTAAAACTTTTTATATTCAAGCATCCTCTAAAGTGCCCATTATATATCATATTAATTGCAACTAGATACTAAATTGCCCATAATATCATTTTAATGGCATAGTGAATCTCTTAAAATTCCAGGAACACTTTATAATAATAACTTTAATATTTTTTAATTAATTTATTGGTCATGATGCCTACCATTTTACTTATTAATTATATTTTGCAATTTATATAGCGATTCATAAATAAGATATTTTATAATTACATTATTTATTTTTACTAATAGTCAAATTTATAAAATGTAATATGCCAATTATTTAACTTATGATTTCAAATATAATATTCGTAAATATGATTATATTATTTTATTTACATCTATGCATGTGCATAAGATTGGATACTAGTTTAAAACTATTACGGAATAGTCCAAATTGCATTCAATGAGAACTAGTATGTGGCGAGTGCGATGCAAAGGAAGCAATAATACAGTCGTATTATAAACTAAATATATATAAAAAAAATTAAACTTCGTTTTATCATGACAACATTCTTTATTTAATTATTTGAACTGTATTATATTTATTGGAGCAAAGTATTTATAATATTCAAATCCATATTTAATTTCAATAATCGATTTGATCCGGTCAAATTGATTCGTAACTTGGTCACCTTAGATGCAACAAAAGTTGTGTCATATTTTTTGATTTTATAAATAATTTGAAATTCGTCCAATAAACATATGCAATATAACCTAATTCAATCAGCATGGTTGATCCAAATAAAATTAACTTTTTCTTAAATATAGTTAGTTTTGTTAAATAAAATAAAACAAAATAAAATATTGTGATTCAATTAGTAATGTTTATAATAAATGATAATGTATTATGACCCCAAGTTACAGAATTAGAGGCAAACTAAATATTTCTTAATTTATACATATTTATAAAATAATAAATGTAATAATTTTAAGAAATCAAAATTAATTAATTGACTATGTAATTCACACAATGACTCGATACCAACATGAGTCAGAATCGAGCATAGATATTATGCATATTTTAGTATTTTTGCAGTATACTTTTCATAAGTTATTAAATATCATAAATGGATGGTGTTGTAACGAAGAAATTGCATGAAAGATATATTATATACTCATTTTATACATATAAATAAAATTCAATAAAATTATAATATAAATATATTTGAATTAAGTATCGATATCATATCACCTAAAATAAATATAAAAGTCTCACCATGATGATAAAGAGAAAATTACCAAAAGAATAAAAGATTAAAACAGAATATTAGCAACCAATAATTTTTTTAGCGGGAATACCTTACCATATTAAGAGATTCCAAACCTTTTTATATATACTAGTATGTATCTCGTTCGATGCATGGGAAAACAATATTAAATAATAATATTTATTATTATTATGTTAACATACATAATTTGTTATACTGGACATGTTAAATCATAATTAACTTTTGTAAAAGTACCTAAAAAATATTTATCAAAAATATTAAAAACACCTAAAATGTTATGTAACATGTGTGCAAATATTAAAATGTTCTATAATATTATAAAAGAATTGTGAAATTACATAAAAAAGTAAAACTATTCTTGAAATATGTCTACAAACACCTAAATTATTTTATACTCATGAACTAAGATTGTTTATGTAAACATTATTAAATACAATTTTCATATATTTATAAATCAAAATTTCTTTAATACTATAAAAAATAAAAGAGGTTTTCTTTCGGGAAAAATGCAAATTTTTAAAGTATCATTAAATGATCTTTTAATTGAACCACTACAAGAATTTTACAATGGACGATGTGTTTTTTACTTCATTTTTTTATTTATTTAAATATCCATGTCAGTTTTTATTTTTAATTTTTAATTTTTTGCCAAACATGAATTTCTATGGTGGTGGAAAGTTGTACCCTGTAAAATGAGACATTTGTGTGAAAAGATTTAGATCATAAGTGATAAAATGTGTTGACATAAATGTGGCCATTTGGCGACATAAATGTTGACAAGATTATTATGAAGATTTTTTAACAGAATTAAATAAAAAATGACATGAACTATAGACGAATAGAGATTTTCGACAATAAATCGAATGCTCGAGACCTTGTTTAATATGTAAAAGAGAAGAATAGAATGCTACTGTTATCACACTACCAGTAAATGCTCTAGAGAGGATAATATTTATTTTCCGAGGTAAATTATTCCCTTTAAAACACAAGGCAATCAATATAAATTTAAAACCACAAAATTGAAGACAATATGTTTTCACTTCAAGTTTCATTACCATGCAATAAACATCATGACAAGTATTCATATGACAGACTACATGATCTAGCAGGTGGAGCATGAGGCCTTGACCAAATTTCAGAGGCTCAAAAGTAAGGACTGTAACGCATGGGTGCTCTAAACCTCGGAACCTTCCTGCACAGGTACAGCAAACATTCATATAATAATATTAATAATAATAATGAAACCAACAGAGACAAAAGAGGGAGTCTTCAATTGCTGTCATATATAGGAAGTTTCCGAAAATTTTTGTCTCGTCCAAAAATAAAGATCGAAAAGTGAAAAAAAAAATATGGAAAAACATGAAATAGTATTGAGATTGTGAAAGATTATACTGTAAAAATGTAATAATTAGAGTAATGTGATATAGAAATAATAGAACTTACAATAATGTAATGTATTGATTGATAATTATGGATGGTTAGAAATATGTGAGTGGTAAATAGTATTTTTTCTATTGAAAAATGTGAAACAATGATTGTCTTTTATTTATAAATTGTGTTAGTAGGATAGTAAAGAAAAACTTGCGACGGGATAAATAGTAAAAGGGTGAAGTAAGCGATTGAATATGGAAAATGTTTCATTATTGTCTGGTCACATGTTATCAAATGGCAACCATAGGGTGGCAGATTTCGGCCAACTAAATTTCTGAAGGATGGTGGTTATGGCGGCGCCATAGGCCACAGAGTTTGGCCTACCGCCATCCATCATTAATAACACTGCAGGTCAGTAAAGATTTATCTTATTAAGTCAGTGAGTTGAAACAAAAATTTTCAGTTTCATTATGTTTGTTTCTCCACAATCTCACCAACAAAACTAGAAAAAATATACACAATTATATATTTTCCAACAAGAAGCATTATTCACACACTGGCATACTTTTAACCATAAATCACAATCAACCAATATTTTAATATTTATAAATCACTCCAACTCTAATTATTACATTTCTATCTCATATTTTCACTATCTCAGTTATCTATTATTTTTAGAAAAAAAATCCACCTTTTTATCCATTTTCAGAAGACAATTTTTTTAGGAAAAGAAAATCCAAAGGCAATTTTTTGTCTATATNTCAAGAAAACAAAAACGGAAATTTCTTATAACCAATCGCTGCAATTTCTAGGGTTTTGTGTTATGCTAGTAAATAGAAGGATAATAACAAAATTGCTCGAAGTCTGAGGTATTAGCAAAATGAAGCCACATAATTTGGAAAATACAGAAAGTATTAAATATTTAATCCTTATATGTATACAAAACCTCAAGGATGTCTCTGTTAATTCAAAGTTAAGTTTTTCTGAAATTAGGCCAACCTCAAAGGGTAGCTTTTGCGATATCCCCAGAATAGGGATCAATCTTTGCTGAGTAAAAAGGCGTAAAAGGACGAACACATACCCATATCCGTATGGAGAATACATGTAAGGAGCAGCTATGAACGGAGTTCTAGCCCGGAAGCCCATATAGGGATTTGCACGCCGAGGCCGAAACTGTTTCATGCCAGGAACATTGGTCCTCTTGGCAGAAACCTGCAAAAAGATTTATTTTATTAATACATTCTTTTAAATAAACCAGAGAATATAGATAATTAGTAACTTCCATCATCGATACGAGAAATTACATAATTATAGGATTTCAGTTGCTCCATAAAAAATAAAACCGTAACAAGATTTAGCTCAACCTTCAGTTGGCGTCCGTGAAGTTCGGACTCATTGAGAAGCAGAGCCTGGTCAACTGCTTCGGTTTCAAGGAACTCAACATATGCATATCCCTTTGGTTGACCATACTTGTTAGTCCTAATAGTTACTCTATTCACTGTCCCACAAGACTGAAAATGCTGCTGCACTTCCTCTGGGGTACACGAATAGTCCACCTGTAAAGCCAAGAAATAGTATTTCACATTATTCAAAATCTCCATATCCAATTGTAAAAATTTAAGCATTGTATTGTCATTTACAGATGAACAAATATATATTACACAAAAACAGAAGCAAGGATCCCAGATAACATATGCACATGCACGCTTGACCATCAAACGCCATGTCAATGCATATAAATAACAAATATACAATCCAGATGGCACCATCAATCTTTTTTTTTTTTNGAAGAAAAACTACAGATGCAAGAGCTATATTTCAAACATAGTAACATTGTTCACGAGTTTGACCACATTCCTTCGATAACCCTCAAAAAGTCTGGAAATTAGAAAACATTTATGTGTCCACAAACAAAAATAGCAAGTAACATCAATAGAGATGAAAAATAATTCTTTAGAAAGGATCAGCTATCCAGTGACAGATGATTGAGTACCAAGGGAAAAAGTCCTCTCTGACAGATCATGAACAAGGACGGAACTTACATTGCCAACAAAGACTGACCGAGAATCCACTTCTTCCTTATTTGTCTGACTAGCTGCAGCAGCAGCAGGATCTGCTGGAATTGAAACAAACATCTGATCATTAGAGATGAACAGGAAACAGTTGATAATTGCCACAAGATAGAATTACAGAACACTGCTTCTTAAGGATAGTCTCGAGTATGCATCAATATAGAATCAAAAGTGTTAGATATTACCATCTCATATCTGATTCTCACTATCCACAAATAAGAGAAAACATACACACTCAGATGGTCAGATATGATGCTCTTCTCATTTTATAGAGAGAGAGGCAATAGTAGTTTGAGGTCAAATTCAATAAAGTACAAAGAGAGGTCAGCATCATACAGCAATCATCAAACCACATTACAATATACAGCTACATAACCAAAAATGAAATCCCCTTCCAGATAGAAATTCCAAAATATTAAAAATTATAGGGCAACCATGTTGATTCATAAAAGTATAACAAAAGAATTTCAACAGAATTAATGTTCTAGGAAAAATTTGGGCTCAATATGAATGTTTAGCTACTCATAAAAGCCAGCTCTATACATGCACCCAGCTACAAACTTTCTTCCTTACTTTTCCTCTTCCTCGTGGCTTCACATGGAAAATAGAATTTTTCTCGAAGAATTAACCTTTCCTTTACCATAACACCAAGTCACACCCAATCTTTAAACAGTTGATCAACCAGTCATTTGATACTGGTAAAAACAATTCTCCTTATAAACAAGAAAATTTGCCCTTCTAAAGTTTCTATAACCAAGCTTCCAAAAGAAATTCAAACTCTGCATAGGTAAGAAATCACAGAAAGATGCAGATCATATCAGGATTAACAGCGCAAATCCTAATCACTAAACAATTACAGTTCCTCTCACACTACACGCCATTGTTTACCCATTGAATTTCCACATCGATATATCATTGTCGATCAAGATAACACAAAAAAAAAGACAAAAAAAATTCAAAATACTCATAATGGCTATTAAATAAATAAATAAAATATCCAAGGGTAAAACCTCGGGGGCTAGAGCGGGATAAAGGGGTAACCTTGGGCGGCGCCCATCTCCTGTTCGACCTTTGCCTGCATTTCCCGAAGAGCTGCAGCTTCATCCTCCATCTCCTTCAGCCTCTTCTTCATGTCGTCTAGCTCCTGCAGAGATGAATAAACATAGGTTAACATAAACGGGTTAGGGTTTTCGATGGTGGGGAAAAAATAAAATTAAATCAAAGAATGTTAAAAGATGAGTTATAGGAAGTGAAAATAACGATGCATTACAACCGCGGCTCCGCTCTCCGCCGCCGCCATCTCGACGTCATCCTCCATCGATCTCCCTCCCGCAGTATTCTCCGTTAGCGGAAAGAATAATAGTAGTTTTAGTGCTTGAAATATTTTAACAAATAGGCTAACGCGAGCATGTTTCTATATTAAAATTTTCACTCCAAAATTTCATTCCTTTCAAAATACACCATCTTACCTAACTCCAATATCTTCAATATTATTAATATAAATAAAAATATTATCCAATCATTTTTACATTACACATACTTTAATTTACTGTCTTTTCTTCAAATTAATTTGGTTAATCAAAAAATCCACTTTAGATTAAATTTTTATATACAAACATGGATGTGTTTGTTTATTAAAAAATCAAATACATAGGACCATGAGTCACTCAACCCGCCGACCCAACCTAGACCTAGCTCAGAACCAGCACGAACACAGCCCAGTACAACTCGTTGACCACGGGTCAGGGTTCGGACCCAGATATACATCGGGCCGGTTCAGGGACATATATATATGTAACATATGACTCGACGGGTCGGGCCAGGGTCGGGCCGTAGGCACGCCCTTTTTTATTTTTTTTATTATTCAGGCCGAATTCAAGCCAATTTTTTACCCTGGTCAAACTCGTGGTCAAAAGGGATCGGATCAACGGTCCGATAATCTGACCGTAATGATCAATTTTTTTCCAATTTTCTTTTTTTATTTTTAATCTAAGCCAGGTCAGGCCGGCCAGACCTGGGTCAAATCCGTGGTCAAAACGATCGACTGTTGCAGACTTGCAGATCAATAGTAAAAAACAACTGACCAATGCAAAATGGTAAAAAATTTAATAAAATAAAAATAAAAAATATTTGAAAAACTGTAAAAAAATCCCCCAAAAAATTCGGAAAGAATAATAGTAGTTTTTAGTGCTTGAAATATTTTAACAAGTAGGTTTGTTTATTAAAAAATAAAATACATACTCAATCTATACATGATCACGAGTCACTCAGCCCACCGACCCTGGCTTAGACTCGGCTCAGAACAGGCACGAAGCCACGAACACAGCCCGATAAAACCGTTGACCACGGGTCTGGATCCGGACCCAGATTTACACCGGCTCAGTTCATGGTCAAATGTATGTAACATATATGATCCAGCGGGTCTTGACATGACTGGGCCGTAGGCCCACCCTTTTTTTGTTATTCGGGCCGAATCGAGCCTGTTCGGGACCCAGGTCAAACTCCTGGTCAAAAGGGATCGGATCAACGGTCCAAAAATCTTACCGTTAGAAATCAACGATCAGATTTTTTCCAACTTTCTTTGTTTTTTTCTTTTTTCATCCGGGCCGGGTCAGACCGGCCTGAGGCTCGGGTCAAACACATGGTCAAAACGATCGGCCGTTGTAGACTTGCATATCAACGGTAACAAAAATAAAAAACTAACTATTGCAAAAGGGACAAAAAAATTAAAAAAATTCAAAAAAAATGCAAAAAAAAAAATCTAAAAAAAAAAAATGAAAAAATCAGATTTTTCTCCCTCTCAATTCTAACAATCTAAGTGATCTTTTTGAGTTTTTGTGCTCGGTTTTTTATAAATCGATCCGGTTCTACATAAATCCGATTCCTATTTTATAAAAAAAACTCTCATTTCGGTTTCGGTTTTATATAATACTCTCTCTTTTTTATTTTCTATCATATTTACACCTCTTTTAGTCTTTTTTATTATATAATTTTCTTATTTTTAAGTTATAAAATGTCGAGTTCTTGTGGTGGTCGTGGTGGTGATGCCAGCGGTATTCCCCCACAAAAGCGTAAAAATGTTTGCAGTGTGCATCTTCGAGTAGTCTTCCATTGTCGAGGCAAATTGTATACCGGGATATCCAGGGTCTACCCAATGATGTTGATTCATAGATGATCAATCGCATATTTCACTCTCTAGATGAAATAGAAGATACCTATTGGGCCGAGGAGCTGCAGGACGACAACGAGACCCAGCCGTATGAAGACGTTTTTTATCCTACTGAATGTGGAGGGGGTCAACAACCTCAACCTTCGATGCTAGTCGGCGATAATAAACTGAAGAAATTGACAATCTTCGCAAGGTATTTTTCGAAGGTGCCCAATCCAGAATTAGGTGACAAACATTTTATACGTATTTGCAACCACTGTCTGGTCAACTCGAGGAAGCAATATGCTTGGAAAACAAGCGATGGTTATGGATTTCATGCAATATCATCCGACCGAAATGAGGATTCTCTCGACTCAAACGCAATTCCCTACTGGGTGTAATGCAGCCTCCGAGAGTGGAACAGGTATGTCTTCAACTTTATATCAATACTCGCATGAAAACCATAGATTTCATCTAGGTGAATTTGTTTTTGTATATCCTCTCTTCCTTTCGGTTTTGCTTATTCCACATTATATGAAAATTTTGCTCAAATGGCTTAAACCCGACTGCTCGACGGGTTGCACATACTAGTCTCACCTGTGGTATTTGAAATATTGTGGCTGAGAAGAAATTAATTTTGGTGCAAACATTTTCTATTTTAGAGCAAAGACTTTTTATTTGTTGCGATATTTTCGTCCGATCCATGGATATCGAACGATTACCTAGGAATTACTTGTTATTTGGTTGATAATTTTTTACCTAGGAATTACTTGTTATTTGGTGCAATCATACTGCTTCTAATATTGCTCGTTTAATTTCACGTGTCGCGACTAGTTATAACATTGGTAAAAAATAATTCTATTCCTTTTGATAATGCTAGTGCTAATACGACATCCATTGGTCAGCTTAAACTAAATTTTAGACCCATTGTGGAGATTTTTTTTTTTCATATTCATTGTATATGTCATATTCTTATTATTTGTGTTCAAACGGGTAATCATGCTTTAAAAGATTCGGCCACGCCCATCAGGGAGGCTATTGTTTACTTATATCGTCGTCCTTTAGAAATGAAAGCTCGAAAAAAATGTTGTGAAAGACAAGGTATTACACCTACAAAATTCCAACCGGATGTTCCTACCCGTTGGAATCCAACTTATAAAATGTTATTAAAAACAAACAAATATTCTAGGTATTTGGAAGTATTTTTTCAAAGTTCTGACCGTAATAATTGTGATGTCTGCGTAACTACGCAAGATTGGATAAATTTTGAAGCAGTAATTAATTTTTTCAAATATTTCAGGATGCTAATAACATACTTTCTGATGTTTACTATCATACATTTGGTCTTGTGCTTGCTCAATATGTAGCCGTAATGCAATGTGGTCTTTTAAGATATTTCTACTAATGATTTTGATAAATACGGCGGAATTGTTAGAGAAATGTTATCAAAATGGTTAAAATATTATTATTACATTCCCGACACATTTTTTGTTGTATGTTTATTAGACCCATCACTAAAAGAATGTGGCTTGCTCAACCAATTTTACAATTATTATGTATCAACTCCCACTTCCCGCAGGAGTCAATCTTGAAAGACCTAACTCATGACATGTCGTTGAGCAAGCACAATAACTGTTTTATGAAATGTTTAGGGATACAATAGTCACAGCGGGGAAAAGTGTAGCTTTTTTTGCTTCTGGGTCTGACGGGTCTTCTTATTATTATTACTGTCAATATTATGGGCCTTATGCGGGACAAACGACGTACCAAGACTCAAAAATATGGGGATTGGTGGTCTTCTTCTCATGCTAGTGGTTCAATCCCATGGGCAATTTGGATTGGATATTAAGAGCTCGATCACTACCTCTCATCGAATTTTGGACTTAACAATGCTCGTACACCAGACCTGCCACTCAAATTCGATGTTATGGATTGATGATAATAAATGACCGACATTTATCCTATTGCTGCAATATAGCCAAGGAGATTTTTGTTATCCCGTCCTCAACAGTGGCAATTGAACAAGCATTCAACGAGTAGAGATATACATTGGACACACGACGATCGAGGTTGATGCCACAAAACTTAGAGAATCAAATTTGGTGATTAGAGGAAGGCCGATCAAAGGATGCAAACAGTCATATTAACTACCAAAGAGGATGTAGAAGATGTTTGTTTCGATTTCACTAGTGTTACCAGAACTGAAGACAACTACGAGACCTACGACTACGACTAAGATAGAGCGTCTGCCGGTTCAAAAAAGAGAACTACGAGGACTTTGATTTCTAAGTTAAGGGATACCCAGACAACTTAATTGAGACGTTGTAAGTTAAAATAACATTTTCTAACCTAAAAAGTTCTTCAACTTAATTAATATTCTAACTTATAATATGTCAACTAAGCCCAAGTCAAATTTTATTATTATTTTATTTCCAAAATGGCCGACCCGGCCCAGAACCAGCCCGGCCCGTCGGGTCATGTACCTGGCACATACCTAGGTAAAAGCCGATTCAGGGTCGGCCATTTGAACCCGCCGGGCAGGGCCGTCTAACTCAATAACTTAACTTTAACTCACCTCTACTATATTCAACTTCGACACAATTCGAGTCGGGCTGGGCCGTCTAACTCAATCCACATTCAAAATATAACTTAACATTAACTCACCTCTGCTATATTCAACTTCGACACAATTCGATAATATTGCGACGTTCTCAAACGACCTAAGATGTCATGAGTGATCTGTCGAGCCTGTTTGTCCCATTTTTGTTGCGTTTTTCGTTATTATTTTTCTTTTCTTTTTCCTCCATATTAGGTCTTTTAGTTGCTTTTTAATTTGTTTTGTAGTTTATTTCGTAGTTTCTTCTATTTTGGTTTTCCTTGTGTTTTTCGGTATTTTTCCGGTTTTTCTCGTCTTTGGCGTGCAGGATGGAAGGTTCGGGAGAATTCATTTTCCATGATAATTGGACCGGGTGAATATGATTAAAGAGAGCACTTCGTTGGCATTACACAGAAAAAAGCGGAATCGAATTCTGATACCAGACGAGCCCGAACGACTCCGAAACGTGAAGTCCCAAGTCCAGCCCCAAGTCCTCCGCGCCCCGCGCCGCGCCGCGCTGCCTGCCACGACCCCGTCTGAGGCTGCATCTTCCAATACCACGCTCGCGGAGAGTCTGCGTCGCGAGACCGCACCCTGCCGCGCCGCGATGCCACCACGACCCGGACTGAGACTCCGCAAGCGTTCACCCTGCCGCGCCGCGAGAACCAGCCTCTTCACGCCGCGTTCTGTCCTCCGCGCCGCTACCAAGCTATCCTCCACGCCGCTGCAAGTCCTCCGCGCCGCGGCACATCCCTCACGCCGTGGCCGAGCTCCGCTATAAATACTTGTACGGGACTATCAGAAAACTCTCATGCACCCCTGGACAGAAAACCCTACCATCCATCGTTTCCTCGTTTCTTATTCATTTTTCACCTTTCTTTCATAATTTTGAACGTAGAACAAGGATTTAAACTCGGATTTTGCTATTGCTTTTGGATTAAAGCTTCTTTATCGGATTCAACGTTGGGATTATCAATTCTAAGATTTTCTTTTGACTTAATCGTTAAATATGAATTCTTGGGTTGTGATTGCTTTTGTTGATTATTCAATAATGAGTAGCTAAATCCATATGCTAGGGATAGGGGATTGATGTTTTGGAATCGATTGTGATTGTGAAGTTCGTTGATTGTTATGCAAGTTGATCTTTTTACAGGGTTTTTCAATTATTTAGCTTGAATTTTGAGAATTGTTGAAGGGTGACACTTCAACTTCCAGTTGTTTCAATTGAATTCGATTAATTCTTGCATGATGTTATTAATTCTAAACGGACTAGTATATTAACCACCCTCTAGTCTAATTTAATCGACTCTTAGAACTGAAAGGGGAGGAGTCGGTCGAAATAGGCTCGCATAAGCTAGGCTTGTTCGTAACTGTATTGCCTAGGCGTTAAATGAATCGTTAATTTGTCGTTCACGTATGTCCTCTTGTTACGAAAAGTTATTGAGGATGAATATCTGAACGGGCAGGTTATTCGAATCACTTAACCCACCAAAATGGATATCCCCGACTCCCTAGCTACTTAAATCCTGCTTGTTTTTCGTTGTTGCTTACTATTCCTATTGCTTTAGTTAAATTTTCGTAGTAGTTGGTAATTAAAAACTAAAACCAATCTTTGATTTAAAATGTTTAGGAATTTTATTTTTTTTGTGTGGTTGAATAAACGTGCATAATAATCCGGCTAACCTTTCTTGAGAGACACGACCCGGTGTTCGAATCTTTTGATTATACTCCGAAAAAAAATTATTTACAACAGAGCCATCATAAGACAAGCTCAACTCACGGAAGTTGCTAGGTAGGTCTACTTCAAGGACCATGGACGCGAGGGACTACTCTTCCTCCAGCCTTAGCTTGCAGCTCCTTGACCTGAGCCGCTAGTGTTACTAGTGCAGTGTCTCGTGGTGGCCTTGCCATGACTGCTGGCCTGGCGCCCATTCTACTTGAACCTCTTTGTCCTCAATCATCTTCTAGGGTTGTGGTTGTAATATAACGGGGTCTAGTTGCCTAGGCTAGTGAACTCGAGCCACCACCTCTGATATAATCCTGCTTAACTCCTCTAGGGTGAGCTTTAAGACCTCCTTTCGGGGATCCTCCTGCGTGCCGGCAACAAACTGCTGTTCTTCGACCTGCTCCTCAAGTTTACTCATCAGATCGTCTTGTTGTTCCTCGTTCTCTATCACTGCGGGGACCACTATTCCTTTATCTTTTTTTCTTATTGATCCACAAGCGCTTTTTTTCCATCTGTGGATCCTCCTAGTGCATCCGCTAATGGAGTTAGAGCTAACTAGGGGCAACCCCAGATGAGTTGGTTGGAGGATTGCGACCATACCGGGAGAGGGCCGAATCCAAGCGGCCTCTTTGGCCACGTGGCCTCCATCTCCTTCTTGAGGTTCTTCTTGGGGTTATCACTCGGCATGAATTTGACTTTAGTAAAGCTTGTGAGAAAAATATCGTTAGTCTCTTATAGTCGGTAATAGACTGCCTCTTTTTCCATAAACAACGTCAATTTGTTGCGTTACTTTTGTCATGAACCGAGTTGAACCGCCTACGCTGTGAACTTATTTTGTCTTTGAGCTCTGTTGACCTGCAATACGCCAAGAGGAGGTCCCAACGGAAAAACTTCTGACGCTAGAGTCAGAACTTTCTCTGCATACGAGAATAGATAATTCAAGGCGTAAAATGCGATATGTTTATGAAGAATAACCTGACACCCTTATATAGAGTAGTTTTCTAAATGCCTAAAAGAGTTCTTGTTAGGAAAGAGATCTAACTAGATCACACTTCCTAACTTGCCACGTCTCTATCTAGGTAAGTCTCCTTGAGCAAGTGATACTTTCCTTCTTACTAGGATTCTTTCCCCCTTTTATTGTACAACTCTTAGGTCCCTAGGCCATGACCACGACCACGACCTCCTGACCTACTTGTTGCAGCTTACTCGTGGTTGGACCTGACCTCATCCTAAGGTCTAACTTGTCCTCAAATCCTACGACCTCGGTCCCCCAGGTTGTCTCCTTCAGGTCGACTAGTACCTTAAGCCCGTATACGAGCTCCTCGACTGGATAGCTTATCTTTGAACATACTGAAGCTCTCTTAGACCGGCCTATCCGAGTTGTCTGCTCAGACCAATTTGCATCACCCAAGATAGAGATTAGTTCATCATCTCATGAACTTCAATACAACCACTCGTCACAAGGAATCAATGAAAAACTAGATCAATTCAAGATTTCAAACAACAGTAGATATGTAGAAGGTGGTTTCTTGTGTAGGAGAGTAAACAACAGGTTCAGTGTTAGATATAAAAATGACTCTTGATGGATCAGAAACCATATCTTGGCAGGGAGGTGGTGGAGGCATTTGTGGGGTTGAAATTTGTTCAAGAATGGTAGTTAATCTTGGCTTGGGAGGATTGGGGATGATGGCTAGTTGGGAGGGGGATGGTGTCATTAGGAGTTGGGAGCTGGTTAAGTTTTGAGTAAGAATGTCTGAAGAATTTTTGTGACTTTGGTCACTGGGATTGGGAGAATACTTGGTTGGTGTAGAGATGGATGCAGAGGGAGTGTGGTTGTTTGAATGGGGGAAAAAAGAGTCAGTGGCTTTTAGCCAATCACCAAACAACCCTTCTATGAGCTTTTCCATAGCTATGTCTCATATTCTCTTACTGCAATTCCTATCCAGATGGCCCAGACAACCACAATAGAAGCAAAGACTTACTAATCGTTCATACTTGAATTGGATAGTGATCTTCTTGTTACCCAGTTGTATATTAGTACACCTGAGAAGTGGTTTGGTTATGTCTATGACCACTAGAAGCCTTAGAAATTTACGTGCCAAATTACCTCCATGAGGAACTGAAACATCTTTCACACCCTTAAATACACTTCCTAATTTGGACCGACATCCGTAGAAAGCTAGTGGAGCGGGATGTTCCAGGCTTGAACCCAAGTTTCGAGCTCTTAAACCCAGGGTGGTCTGCTGAAATTCCCTCTGACCAATCTTTTAGGATTAGGGCTTGATTGTTTACAAATTAATTTACTCACATTCATTTCATACTCAAAATTTAACTCAACTTTAACTCAACTCCACTATCTTTAATATTATTCATATAATTAAATAACACAAATCAATCATTCTTACACATCACATCAACTTTAATTCACTATTTATTCACTCATATAATTTTAACTACCAATCATTTTTAATTATTTATCTCTTATTTTTACAACAAATCAATATTAATTATTTCATTTTAAATATTATTTTAATACATTCTTAAAATCCCACAAACAGCTAACCATACCATATTTTTCAAAATTAACTCTAGTTAACCAAAATAACTCATTTTGAGTTAATTATTTGGTAAACAATCAAGCCCTTAAGAATTGGTTCTCGAATGAAGAGGCTAACCTTGAGCTTCTCAGCATTGTCAGAGAAGATAAATTGAAAGAAGTTCGGACTCAATTCTCTGACTGAAACTGAAGATCTAATCTGCCACATTTGACTGATTGCTCATCTAATTCCAATAATATTTACTTTCTTCTGGCCGATTATCTTCCCAAATAGACTACGGCTGCATTCATCTACACTTTGTTGGATATCTCTCGAATCTAAAGGAATAACTGTTGCTTCTTGTTCTGAAAGAAGGATAGACTCCAATTTATTCAGAAGCTCTTCCTTAATTGAACCAGAGAGTAGCAAGAGAGGAGATGAAGAACTCTTGGAGAACCTGCTACTGAAACACCAAACAAGGCAACCAACAAACCTGGAGAAGGGAAAAAGGAAAAAAGAAGAGACGAGGAGAAAGGTGAGCAAATTAAAGCTGAAAACCATGAGATCCAGCCCCAAATGGTGCAAATAATTCCTGCAAGAAGAAGAATTGAAGTCCCAAATGAGAAACCCTAACTCCCAGTGGAAGAATCAATGTTTGAACCTTTTTTCTCACCATAAATTGATCTAACTAAATGTGGAAATAACTGGATAATAATTAAATATTACTATGCAAACATATGCTTCCTAATTCTGTTTATGTACTGGAACAACAATGTTCGCATATGCCTAGTTTTATTCACTCTGACACCTATAATTGTTGTTTCCCTTAGGTCGACTATGGTTTAGCATTCTTACTTCCAGTTGGACTAGGGGTTCAAGAACCCACCAAAAAGAAGCAAATGACATGTTATTCCAAGTTTAAACTAAAAGCACAATCTCAGATAATATTTGGTAGAATAGTTTAAGCAGTCAAATGGGCTTCGTTCATCTAAAGTCTTATGTTCTTCAAGTATAAATTGAAGTATATCAGCTGCTACAATCGCCAAGTTTAATTCTATGTAAATCTGATCAAATGGGAACTGCAATAATGCAATTGGTGTAACCGCACATTTTATCGAAATTGAGGGCCAAAACTACAACAAGTTGCCTAGTAACTTTTTGTCTGCAGCAATTAGCAAGGCATGAGAATACTGCTGTAAGTTAACAATCAAAAAAGCCTCACGTGTCAAACATGAATGCATCAATAGCTTAAAAACGTCTTTGGGAGACAAATTAGGTAGAGTCAAGAATGTCCATAACTTTGCTTTGCAAAACAAATTTAGCTGGCTGGGAAAAAGTAAGTACAAATATATATTTAAAAANAAAGAAAGTGTCCTTGGCAACATAAAAAATTATGGCTTCAACTAATGAATACGATACCAGTACCCTCAAATGGATTTCCGTCAATCACAGATTGGTAATTAATCAAAAGAAATAACATTCTCATAAACTTGGGGAATTTGACCACAACACATGCTTCATTCCCTAACATAGCATTATAGGTCAATACTCAATGGAACCCATATACTCATATGATGCAAACCCAAATGGAACCTAAATACACTACAACAGTATAGAGAATCGAACAAGCATAACTTCAGTGTAAAGGACATATGAGAGGTATAAACCAAATAATTCTAATTTATTCGTCCACAGTTTGATATCCAGCTAAGGTATCAAGATTTTCCAAAATTCATCAGATTTTGAATGCCTTTTGTATGTCTAATTAGGAATAGTTACTTCCCGCAAGACTTTAGCAGCATCCTCAGGGAGAACAGGGTTTATGTAGCACCCAGTTCCCAACTCAAATCCCCCCACTACTGTTAGTTGGGGAACTATCTGTATAAACCAATGACTAAAAGGCAGTTGCGTAGACTCAATTTGTAATGGGGCAGTGTGAAGCATGAGATTATAAGGCGCGTTGTTCAACTGCAAAGATACCTTCACAAGCATAAGTTTCAAGAGACCCCCGAGGTCGAACGCCTGCCAAGGTCAAAAAGTTCTACATGATTACTACATTCAAGGGAATGAACCAATTTCAAGACATCATTATCATCTTAGGCTAACCCAAAAGGAAAAATAAAAATAAAATAAGAAAAAATTAGTTGGCTCCTTTAAGCATTTTGTTTTTCAGCATAGTCTGATTTCACATTTCATTTCCTTGAAGTAATCCATTTACAGCAACCTGATTCACAGCACCTTCAGAGTCCACTCGAAACATTACATCAGTACAAATTTCAAATCAATATAACAAACTTTCTTTATCCATTCAATTACAGTATAGTCCAGACCACAAACACCATAACTAATGGATGTCATAGAAAAGAGGAAGAGCACATATATTTTACCTCATCATGATCGATGTCATGAAAATGAGTAGAGTGAACACGTGGAACTATCCAAATTTCAAAAGGAAACTTGGCAGCGTAAGGCACAACGGATATAAAGTGTGTGGACTCATCAATTAGTAAATCATCCTGTCTAACTTGGCAGAGGCCACATTTCCCAGTTTCATCAAAATGTTCTCTCATACTCTGAATTCTTGCAGAAGCTGAGGGAGGAATAACTGGAAGTCCCATTATTTGACTGTGTGAGTGGCTCATTGATGCACCAGCCGAGGCACCATGATTTTTGAAAACCTACACACATTTGATTGGATCGAGATAACTATAAACTGTCGAGTACAAATCCTTAACCCAACTAGCAAATCAATTGCTACTTAGTCTTAAAAGATTACATATAATTCAGAAATGATAAGGTACATTTCAGAATTAATCTTTCAATTTCAGTAAACTAATTACCAATGGTAAATGCTTATTGTACAGATTAAAACTATATTTTCAAGCATAATGAGCTAATACTGCAGAAAATATAATGTATTTTCAAATAAGAAAAGAAAATAGAAGACCTGAACATATTTAATGGAATCCAAAGCTCGAAGCTGGTTGATCCTCTTCTTATAAGCCAGTAAAACATCTGCCATCCGAGCCGGGGGAAGATCCGTTAGGTGTACGGCGTGAGATGGGGACTCGATCACTACATCGTGAAACCCGAAACCGGCAGCCGTCACCGGACCTCTTCTGCATTCAATATCCGGTGGTTGCAATTCGCGATTGACCGCAGGGTAGAGGTTCTGGATAACCCGAATTGACCAGTCCGATGTAGACTCTGGTGGAAATCGGAATATCTCCGGCGCGCACTCGTGCTCGTGGCCGGCGCAGAAGGGGCACTCCGTCTGGGTTTTCGCGTCTGGGTTCGAGTCGGGCTTGGCCTTGAAATCCGTTGGCCGACGGGCCCTGGCCGGAGAGAATATCACCCATTGGTTGTGAACCGCATCTTTCCGGATTTCGGAGCTCCGACTCGATGCCATTGGTAGCTATTTCTGCTCGAGATCTCCTTTGTCCAAAAATAATATAGGTACATAATATAATAATATTATATAAGATGTACATAATATTTAGTGGGACCTACAAAAAATAGGCCAGCTAAGAGCATGTCCAATGGTAAATGATCTATTTTGTGTTGTATGGCATGGAGAATGAAAACTAAAAAATTATGTCTCCAATGATTGATGTTAATTGTGGTATCATTTGTGATGTGTAAAATTTTAATCGGTTGAAAAAGATAAATAAATTAAATAAATATGCTAATATACAATAGAAGTTGTCTAGAAAGGCTTCTACATCTAGAAAGCCTTCTAGAATTTTTTCAAGCCACATAAGATTATTTGTGACATGTGGCAACAAAATAGAAAATAGAATGACCATTGGAGATGCTCTAAGATTTTAGAGGCAGAGGAATAAAAAATCCAAATTAAATACACTAGAATTATAAAACTACCAATAAATCTTGAAATGCACATCGACTCTAACTCGGTTAGGTTTTTGAAGTTAATGAACCGGCTCGAATTAAGCCAAATTCACAATCAACTTAGTGAATGCTTGGATACCAAAATCTCAAAAAATTCAATAATTATTAATCAATCACTTTTTTTAACTTAAATTTAACTCAATTTTAATTCAACTTCACGATTCTCAATATTATTAATAATCATTCTTACACACTAGTACGTAGCCCGTGTGATACACGAGGAACAATATTATGATTGTTTTATAAATTAAATATATAAATAACGTCAATCACGATTTGCCCATTGTTTTTAAAATTGGACTGGACCGAATTGTCCGACTGTATGGACCGAAAACTGGTTTATCGACTAGCTCCGTTCGCTTGAATAAAATGATTGCTAGAGAATCGGTCAACACCAGTCGGTCAGACTCGTAGTATCACGGGGATTTTTTAAAATAAATTTTGTTACATTTAAAATTATTTTTAATATAAATAAAAATATATATTTAAATAAAATTGATATTTATAAATTATTTATCCTTTAGTTTTAAACATTGAAAATTTTTAAATTGATTATTTTTTAATAAATTTATTATAAAAAGTACTATAAAATATTAATAATTTAAATTCTGATGCAACCAATAAATCATTAAATAAGTAATTTGATCAGTTTGAAAACGGTCCTCTCCTGAGAACTTTGGATTTACCGTACATTAATAAAGTTGTATTGAAATATCTTAGTTTGTTCTCCTTGTGTTCTTGCTTGTGTTGTTTAAGTTTGTGTTTTTTGGTTTGGGCCATTTGGCCTTTGTGCGCCTGAGTGTCAACTTATTATCCTGTTGGGATCGGACACTCGGGTATTATCCTGTTGGGATCTTGTTTAGTAGTTTCAGTTTTTATTTGTGTAGTTTATTTGCTAGAGTATTACCCTTTTGGGGTCGCTTCTAGGTGGTCTTATGACCTGTCCTCCCAGTTTTTCAGCTGTAGGCTGTTTGTATTCAGTTGGTTGGCTGTTTGTATTTAGCTTGTGACTGTACCTTTGCACATTTGTGCGCTTTTATATACTATTTCTATCGTTTCGAAAAAATAAAATCCTTGAACATGTTATCATAAAAGCATCCTTAACATGATTATTTGTAGTTTGAACTACATTACATTTATTGTAATAAAATATTTTTAATATTAAATTTTATATTTAGTTCAATAGTCGATTTGGTCTGGTCATACTGACCCATAAATTGGTCACTCGGGATCAACCTCAATTGTCATGTTTTTTGGACTATTTTAAATGTCAACTAATATTGAGCATTTACCCAATTCAATCACTCGATTGATCAAATGAAATTTTCTTATTTTGCTTAAATATATGTAATTTTATGAAGTAAAAAATATTTTATGTTTCATGTAGTAAATATTTATAAGTATTGGCAATATATTAAGATCATAAATTATATATCTAAAGATAAGTTACTTATTCCTTACTTTATGCATATTTAATAAAAATAAAACAAACATATTTAAAAATTTAAAAATAATCGATTGATTTTACAATTGTCGCGATAACTCAATACCAACATGACTTACTACATAGCAGAGATATTTTGCATATCAATTATTATGATTTTAAACATATAAACTTTTTCGCTTATAATATATATATATATATATATATATATATATATATAAGTACTTACAATAAAAAGTACCGTATAAATTAATTATGAAAAATTAGCATTTACCATTACTTAATTCTTAATTAATTTATTTTCTACCATTAATTTATTTTTTAATGAGAAATGATTAATACAAACTTTTTAAACGTCGTGATGATTTTATATGTAATTAATATACTGCAAGTATTTGATTTAGAATATTAATGTAAATGACTAATTTTATAATCTGAGATTTATTGTAGAAAACGTAATACCAAAAATTGTTGTCGTTCATTTTTAAATATATTTGCATTTTTAAACAGACTTATTGATGCACAATTATTTTAAAATAATATGACATAAATAATTCAAAAACAAAAAAAGTTGACAATATTTTGGCCTACAGTTTTGAAAATCTATGTGCACTATAATAAATCACAAAAAATAGGACAATATTTAAGCATACAATTTTGAAAACTAAATTTCATGCAAAATGATAAAAGTTAATTTTAAATTTTATTCCAAAAAATATCCTTAATAAGTAAGTCAAACTATTTATACAAAGAGTCAACTTTCCACTTTTGATTTATCCATCAACCTCTTGCAATATATATAGATATAGATTATTACATCAACTTTAAATCAAATTTAATTTACTAATTCATCCGCTCACATAATTTTAATTAATTATCACTTCGTCATCTTTCACTTATTTTTATATCAAATCAACTTTAATTATTTTATTTTAAATAATATTTTAATGTAAACTCAAAATCTCACTAATAATTAACCTTTTCTCTAAAATTAAACAAAGAAAACCAAAAATTTCAAACAAAATAAAAACTCCTTATATGCAATTGTCAAATAAATGAATAAAAAGTTCAAATAGGTCGCAAATAATTAGGTGTGCTAAGGCTTTTGTGAAATACAATTCCTCAAAAAAGTGTCGTGAAGTAAGGTTTTTTTTTTTTTAAATGGGACACGTGTCCCAATTTTATTGAATAATGAATTTTATATATCATATTATATAAATTAAATTATCACTCATATTTTATATTAAAAATAAAACTAAAAATACTAAAATTCACAATTTTTCATTCTCTACAATAGAGACCACATTTGATAGGTTTTAGAACACAATTAATTTATTACTTTTCACAATTAATTTATCTTATTGGAAGATGAAGACGCACATCCATAATAAGATTAACATGTTACATAGTAAGATGAACATGTTACATATTTACACAATAAGATGAACATGTTATAAAATAAGATGAATATGTTACAAAATGAGATGAACGTGTTATAAAATAAGATGAACATGTATTATTTCATTTTACAATTCGTAACATGTTCATCTTATTTGAACATGTTATAAAATAAGATGAATATGTTACAAAATGAGATGAACATGTTATAAAATAAGATGAACTTGTATTATTTCAGTATGCAATCTGTAACATGTTCATCTTATTTGATAACATATTCATCTTATTATGTAACATGTTCATCCTATGTCAGTATAATAAATTAATTACGAAAAAAAAAAATTATGTTCAAAAACCTATCAAATGTGGTCTCTGTTTATAGAGAATGAAAAATTATGAATTTTGGTATTTTTTTTTTTTTACAACAACAACAAGAACATAGTCTTTAGTCCCAAGCAAGTCGGGTAGGCTAGAGATGAAACCCAAGAGAAACAATGGGAAGAGAAACACAAAAAGGGCTCGGAACAAAAGGAAGATGGTGGAACAAAAAGCGAAAAGAGCAAAAGTCACGGTTCTGGCACGTGGATTGCTAGTCTCTAAGTGCTCCTATCCACCGCTAAATCCATGGAGATATTCCAATCTTTAAGGTCTCTCTTAACCGACTCTTCCTAAATGAGTTTAGGCCGATCTCTACCTCTCTTAACATCCTCGACCCGCTGTAGAACTCCCCTACGCACCGGTGCATCAGGAGGCCTCCGTTGGACATGTCCGAACCACCTCAGCCGATGTTGGACCAATTTCTCCTCAATTGAAGCCACCTCAGTCGATGTCCGAACCTCCGTTGGTATTTTTATTTTTTCTTTTAATATAAATCATTAATGATATTGTAATTTATCTAATATGTATCATTTTCAATTAAAAAAAGAATNAAACAAGAAACAAACAGCGGATGAACAAGAAACACACGATAAAGCCAATTAACAGTATCATTACAACCACAAACTGCAGTAGCAGATTTATTTTATTACAAAGCACACGACCAACCTTAACAAATAACAATACAACCACATCTCTCACTCACAAGTTTTACAACTGCAAACCACATTCACACGTGCCACACATGGGAACAAGCAACAACATTTATCAGAGACCCGGCCCGTAACTGGCCCGAATGGCAACCTTTTAAACTGAGTGATGGAAGAAAGCCCACAAGGCCACAAGCCAAGATATTCAAGATTAATCATGAAAATCAACAAACAAAGCCAAAATGAGAGATGAAAAGTGGGACCCTTTTTCCTTTTTATCACCAAAACGCGCATGCTCACAAAATCCATGGGATTTTTTATTCCAATCCCGGGAAAAAAGGGAGACCTTTTTTACTTTCACCACTATATCAACATAACCATGCGTTCAAATCAAATCTGACTGTCATGCTTACTTTTAAAGTCCTCGCTCCACAATAAAGCACTCTTTAAATAATCATCATTTCAACCCAACAATTATAGCTCCAATTTCATCTTCACACCACTTGAGAGTATAATGATAATGAGACTGAGATTAAAAATCCGGTAAAAAAGCTTCCTCATCCCATTAAGCTTGCTCTCCAACTTTAATAAAAGGGTCTCTGAGGCAAAAAGAGAAGAAGAAAAAAAAAAAAAAGCACACCTTCACAACTACTTTCAAAACCGACCATGATTATATCCAAACACGCCTTAATGACTTTCTTGCCACAACCCCAATTGTCCTAACATGCTGTTAGGGGAAAATGACGGATTCGTCCCTGGAGTAGCTGAGTCCAAGGGCTTCGGCTTCGGTTTTCATCGATTTCAAGTAAACAATTGCCTTATCGATAACGGAAAGTGGGTGCTTGACATTTAGGCCCGGAATAATACTCTCCAAGATTCCCATTGCTTGACGGATTTTAACCTTCTTTTCTCTCTTAACCGAATCGGTTTCTTTATCAACATAGGGATTTCCATAAATAGCCACTGATTTATTCAAAGTGCCGTCGAGCAATTTTTGTCTTTTCTGCGGGCCATTCGAATCAACCACATTTTCTGTTTGCTCCTCAAATAATTTCTCTTTAATATTATATCCCTCTTCAATTGTGAATGGCGTGTGGTCCGTGCTCGCCACATCATCATCATCATCATCATCATCATCATATTTATCATCAAATTCACTATCGGAATAAAACAAGGCGTCGATTTCATCACTATCTTCGGGCACATCATTCTCGCCTTCTCCATCACTCAAATGATTTTCGTCCCATTTTTCCTCGAATATCGGGTTTGCCAAGAATTCGGTGTTTACCCCAGCTGCCATTTCGCCAAACGGGCCCTTAGCAGTTGGGGGAAAACTCTGATTTTGGGGGGAAAACGAAGGGCTGAAGAACAATTTCGTCTGGTTTCCTGTTTGATCGAAAATGAGAAACCTTTTCTGCGGGGCCCACAGAGAATCATTATCAGTCGGCTTGTTGTGAATTAACGGATTTTCAGTTGAAGACAACTTAGCTGCTTTTTCTTGGCCTGTGTTCGGAACAGGCAAATTATTTGAAGCAGACTGCCCTAGAAAGGCAGTACCATTGGCAGTAAGCTTTGATGGAGGAAAAAACGGCACATTATAATTTCGATCGTTTTGTAAAAGTGCCATCTGATCTGAATAGGTTATCTTTCGAGATTCCTTGGCTGTAAACATCCAACCGAAGAAAAAGAAAAACCCTGGTAATGTATAGATGGTAATGACAATCATATCAAACTCAGAAAATGATTCGAGGTCACTACCCACAGTGTAAAAAAAATGAAAATAAATAAATAAATAGCCATACCGGGATTATGCTAATGAGTCGTCCTGCAATTAATTTACTTCTTGATATGCTAAAAACAAAAAGGAAGGTAAAAAAAATAGAATCTTGCTAGCTTGATGTGAAAAAACCGGAAAATGGAACCAATCTACGTAACGGGTTTCAGCAAGTGACGGAAATACTCAGCCTGGAAAGAACAGTTAACCAGAGAAATTAGAATATTTTGCAAAACAAACAGTTGAATGAGATATTATAGACAAAACTCGATGAATACAAAATAAGAGACAAACCTGGCAATTTTGCAAAGGTTGAAAGCATGCTATAACTTTGACAATTATGGTAGTTTTCCCAGCCATCCCATTCTCGTGTTTATGAGCCTTAAATCTCGTCTGGCTTGCTGCTTGGCACACCATAACTACTTTTGACAGTTTTTTGAAAAGACTTCAGAAGGAACGCTTGAAAGTTTCGACAGAAGAAGGACAACTAATAAAAGGAAATATGTCCCAGCTAAAAATAGAGATGACGATCAGCTAGAAATTTTAATTGGAAGATAAAATCAACTTGAATGGAGAAAAACTAACAAAGAACACAAGAAAGTTAACTCGAATGGAGAAAATCTAACAAAGAACACAAGAAAGTTTAACTCGGATGGAGAAAATCTAACAAAGAACACAAGAAAGTTTAACTCGGATAACTAAACTGATATTAGTGATAAAAACTGAAAAAACTAGAATAACGGCTCTATATTTTGGAAATTTTATAGAATATAGAAAAAACAAATGAAAAGAGGCAAGTGATTGGATCCCATGGATTTCTGATTAGAAAAGGCTAGCAGAAGAAATGATTTGGTTTCAACACAAAGCGAGCAAAACTTATAGAATAACCCTGCAGTACAAATTCAAGGAAACAACATAGCGAAAAACGTCGATCGACAAGCTCAGCCACCGCATATTTTTTCAAACCCTTATATCCAGCTAAAATTATGGCAACTGAATATCATGCAGGAGAGGTTAGAACAAGCCACCTGAAACAAGAAAAACAGACCTTTTAAAGAGAATGAAATTAGCTATTACTCAAGTCAGTAAATAACAACTTATTAATGTTGCCTGCATATGAAACTCCTTTAACTAAAAAGTAGGAGATATGGAAAAGGGAATACAAATCTGAAGTCCAACAATTCATGTTTCACTTTTATCATCAAGACAGAATAGTTTATTCCCTAACATCTTATCATCTTTGCTTTTATCTGCTCA
>BKCP01004350.1:313710-359222 GCA_008636005.1 Striga asiatica | reverse complement strand
ATTCGTTTGTCCCAAGCATGTTTGTTCCTACTTCCTATACATAGAAAAGATAATTTACTTCCCATAACTTATTTATATATTCATACTAACTTGTGTCAAGTTTTTCAACAATCAATGATGGAAAAGAAAAATATAAAAGAAAAAAACATAAAAATAATGCAACAAACTCCAACCAGGCAAAGCAGAGTCATAACCAAATCAATATGTTGATCAAACCCACATGAAGAAATAACTGAACTCTTGAAACAATCATGTTTTCTTGCTATTTGCTCAGCGTAACAATGAAAAGCTCGAAACTTGAAACCCAAATTAAGTGCTATAGAGAAAATAAAAAATAAAAAATCAAGAATTGAGAAAAATAGAATCTTCATTGAGCTGATAAGATCCAAAGAACTTACAGAAGCTGGTGAAAAGATCTGAAAGATAGGAGAGAGATGCTAATGGCAGTGAGGATTTTAGCAAGGGAGAGTTTGGAGTAGTGAACAGTGGAAATTGGATAGCAGCTGAAAGTAGCCACCTATTGAGGGGTTGCCTACGCTATATAAGAATTGTCATGACCATATTGCCCCTGGTTGTGTTGTGACCAAAACCCCTATTTTTAGGCTTTTATTTTTTTGGTTGGAAAATATAATTTTATTTTCGGAAAAGTTTTATGGGTAACAAAAACAGAAAATAATAATATAGGTATTGTGACATTTATGAAGAACATAACTTAAAATAGTAAAGGTGTATAAGAAACTTCCTAAAGGTGACTAAATAATCAAGAGAATTTGTAAATATCAACTTCACTATGAGTCATCAGATAATATGAAGTCATTCATAATTTTCATTAATGTATAACATGCGTCTTAAATTAAATATATTGAAAATACGTATCAATGCATCAGTTCATGGATAACTCTATAAAATAGCATTTTGATGGCTTTATAGAATTTTTGTCGTGAATATATCCTTATTGACAGAATTTCCATTAATAACCACAATAGCTTATTTGTGTTTTTCCAAAGTAGTTTTAAAATTGTCAAATACATTTCATATTTATGACATAATATTGAATGTATGATTGTTAAGAGTAATTAACTTTAACGAACCTAATCATTAAATAATTCCGTATCTATATATATCCATATATATAATTGCTAGCTAATCATTAAATAAAACCTCATAAATAAAACATAATTAGTAATCAACCTGTGCATTTGCACAGAAACGAATACTTTAAAAACATAAAAATATATAAAAAGGATCATAATTTAATTCATAAAAAAATTTGAATTAAGAAAATAATTCTCAAAATTGATTTTGATCAAGTAATTGTTATGGAAGAGCTGTTACAACCATTTTCTTTATGCTAATACACCCGGCCATTTTCATGAGTGGGTGTGACTTTTTTTAGTACAATTTTGTAATTTCCTTGATTGGTTTATGCTTATAATTTATGACATTCAATCAAGTTATTTTGTAACTTAAAAATGAAATTGAATGTTGGAAATTTTGGAGGAAGAATAAAATTTAATGCATGAAAATACAATTTAATGCATGGTAATAAAATTAATACTTTGTTGCTTCTCTTTATATATATATAGATAAATTTTACCTACATGGCACTTTCCTAATACAATAACTGTTACAATTTATTAGTATTATTATTATTATTATTAATTATTAGTTATTATTATTATTATTATTATTACAACATTAATCCACCCTATCTCATCAATGATAAAGTATTTCCTTGCAATTTTTTTGGGCCAATTAAGAAAAAAAAATGTTACGTTTTATATTAATTGACTAATAATTATATTTTTTATTGTATCATATAAGTGACAAACTCCTATCTTCCTTTTATCACGGTATCTCTAGGGAAGTGCATGGAGACTAAAATTAATAATTATATTTTACACTAAATGATATATAAAAATTACATAAACATAAAAAACTATATTGTAATAACTTTTTGTTCATGTTATTTATTCTAAAATTAATATTATATTTCCTTCTATGATTAAGCGATTGTTTTTTAAATAAATTAATTTATTTTAATACCGAGTAAATTTTCCTAAAATTCATAAATAATTGTTATAATAAATTTAACATTTTTGAGCTAATTAATTAGTCATAGTCCCTCAAAATTACAAAAAAAATTATATTATTTATTATATTTTATGAAATCAATATAGTGATTCATATGCAATCAAATCATTATGTACTATTTAATATAACCGATGATCGAATTTTAAAATATAATACATCTATCTAACTTATAATTTTAATATTATATGCATAAATATAATTTATAATACCATTTGTTTACAATATAGTACCATTATCTAACTTATAATTTTAATATTATATGCATACAAATAATTCATAATATTTTATTTAAATCTGTACAAATGCACGAGATCGAATACTAGTATATATAATTGCTAGCTAATCATTAAATACAACTTCATAAATTTTACCCAATAAACTTTACCTATGTGGAAAATCATTCAATAAAACCTAATAAATAAAATCTAATAAATTTTACCTATGTAATATTTATCCACCCTATCTCATGTATGATAAAATATTTCATTAGGTTTATTAAATCATATAATAGTTATTATTAAAATTAGTAATTATAGTTAACACTGAATGATATATGGAAGTTACATAAATATAAAAGATTTTATTGCAAAAACTTTTTGTTCAAGTTATTTATTTTAAAATTAATATTATATGTTTTTATCTAATTAAGTGATTATTTTTTAAATAAATTAATTTTTTTAAATGTCATAGTAAAATTTCTTAAAATCGTATAAGCAATTGTTATAATAAATTTAATATTTTTCAGCTAATTAATTGGTCATGATGCCTCAAAATTATAAAAATTACATTATTTATTATATTTTATGCAATCAATATAGTGATTCGTATGTAATCAAATTGTTATGTACTATTTATTTTTACCAATGATCAAATTTTAAAACATAATACTATTATCTAACTTATAATTTTAATATTATATGCATAAATATTACTTATAATAGTCTATATTTAAAATATAATACTATTATTTATAATTTTAATATTATATGATTACAAATAACATATAATGTTTATTTACATTATAATACTCTATATTTAAAATATAATACTATTATCTAACCTATAATTTTTATATTATATGTATACAAATAAGTTACAATATTTATTTACATCTGTACAAATGCACATGGTCGAATACTAGTTCAATAATATATTATTAGACCATGCGAGGAAAATTAGACAAAATACAATAAAAAAGATTTGCCTATTTTTGTTTTTAAACAAGATGCAAATTGCTCCCTTCCCTTTTAGTTCCATCAACACCGAATTGAATGTAATACAATGTTCTTACTTTTCTGTGCAAAACACAATGGATGTTTACAAAAGAATGTAACGGTGCATTTGTTTTGAAGTGGAAAACGTAATTTATGTTATCATTTTATTTTTTTCTCTTAATATATTTATTACAATTAGGTAGCTCAAAATGAAAAGAACAATAGTATACTTTAGCATCAATTAAAGGTACGGTGCACTTGCCCAAAAGAGAGAATTAGAAAAGAAAGTGATTTGGCCTTAATGATGAAGAGTGTGAATTTATTTGAGAAGGGTCAAAAAGTGAATATAGCATGGCGAGTGCCTAGACTATCTTTCGTTTTATGGGAGTGTGGGCCTGAACTCTAAACTATTTATTTAAAACAAACTCTAAGGGGGCGATTGTTTACACTTTCTACAGTAAAAATACCAATCAAAACTCAAATTTAACTCAACTTTAACTCAACCTCACTATCTCTCATATTATCAATAAAATTAAATAATATCAACCAATCATTCTTACACATCACATCAACTTTAATTCACTATTCATCCACTCACATAATTTTAACTAACTATCCCTTCCAATCATTTTTCTCCTACTTTACATTAAATCAACTTTAATTATTTTATTTAAATATTATTTTAATATATTTACTAACAACTAACCATACCACCTTTTTTTAAAAGTAACTATAGTTAAAAACAAACCAAATAAAAACTAGTTAAATTCATAAACAATCACCCCCTAAGTTTCTAACTTAAGTTAATCAACTACAACCATTTTTAAATTTAATATTATATCAAACAAACACTAATTATTTTTCGACCAATTAGTACATGTCACGGAATTTTATTTTATTTTATTTTTAATCAATGATGATACGGTAAATTTCTTATAAATTTTCAATCAACAATTCACTTTCTTTGTCTTTCCTTGTCAGTCCTCACTACTTTTATTTTCCCTCTCCACCTAATACAAATGTCTCTTTCCTCTCAACTCCCCATATATATACCTACAGAAAGTCTATGGAGTCATCGGATGGCTCCCTTATGGAGTCATCCATAACTTTATGTATTGACACGTGTTTAATGTGTATTTATTGCAGGACACGTGTCAATACACTATATCTCCCGGAAGCTTGCCCTCCTCTTCGTTCAATTCCACATCCTCCTCGCCAAAACAATGGTGGGCTCGAAAAACCGTCCTCCTCGCCATTCCACATCCGACAAACTGTCTTCCACAGTAAGCAAAGTAAGATTTTGGGGATTTTTTTCAAAATTTTGAATTTCTTATTGAATTCGAGATTTTTCAAAATTTGATATTTGGTTGATGCTATTGCACTTCGAATTTGAGTTTTATTTCACCAATTACGAATTTTATTGATAAATTAGGGCTATTTGCATGTCTAGGGTTTTATTGATTTATTTGAGTTTTATTGGTTTTGGTATGTTTTTTTGATCAATTGTTGCTGGTGTTGTTATTTTTTTATTTGAATTATCTGTTGAATTTGAGTGGGCAATTGTTTGTTTGGTATTGGTACTGGAATCACACTTCTCGTTTTGAATTATTCTATTGAACAATCTCAACTACAAACACTCTCGCTCCCCCATATCCCCAAAATCCCGTCTCCCCCAAATCTCTCGCTCGGCCTCCATCTCTTCTTGCAGGTAAACTCCCTCAGCCGCCGTCCGTAATCGTCGGTGGACGATCTCCTCCGCTTATCCATGGTCGCGGCCCTCCCGTCCTCTGTCGTGTCGTCACTGAATTAGGGCTAGGGTTCCGGTGGAATCAATTTCCATTCGAAGGCCGCCAGAATTCAGTGGTTTCGGGGCATGGCGGGGTGCGGTCGCGCGTGGATGATGCTTGTGTTGCTTAAATCGGCTTTGGCCAGGGCGCCTCTTCTCAGCCAGTTTTGGAGGGTTGTCGTTGGTGGTCTTCCGGTTTCCGCAAGGGTCAGGTCGCCGGCTCCTCGAGTGTGCGGGGATGGCGGGTCGGGGCTACTCCTAGCGGGTCGAGTTGATTGGAGGTGCTTCGTTCGGGCATGGTCGGAGCGGTTGAGCAGGGAAGCCACTCGTCCCCTTTCTCCCCTTTCTCGGTTTCTGAGTTTTTGGGGGAGGCCGACGGTCCCCGGAGTAGGCTAGTGGTGTTAGGCTGCTTCGGTTAGATGTCGGATCGGTCAGTGGTGTTAGCCGGTGGGGTGGTGTTCGTGGCTTTTTGCGACTGGAGAGCGGGTCGTGCTCTCGGTTTGTTTTTGCGGCTTCGGTCATCGTCTTGCTAGGCCTTATGCAGTGGTGGGCGTAGTATCGGAGCTCCGGAGCTCTCCTCGGAATCGATTTTGTCTGCTGTCCTTTTCAGATGTACCTAATGTGGGAGACTGTGATGTTCGTGTGTATTTGTTTTTTTGGTTATTGTGTTTTTGTTTATTTGTTTTTCTTTAGTCGTTTGTGTTGGTGTTTATGTTAGTTGTTGTGTTTTGGGTTTGGGTCATTGGCCTCAGTCTGCTCGAGTGTGAACTTATTATCCTTTTGGGACCACACACTCGAGTATTACCCCGTTGGAGCCGTTTTAGTTTTGTGTCTTTGTGTTGAGTGGTTATTTCTTTGTTAGGGTCGGTTCTAGGCGGGCTTCATCCTGTCCTCTAATGTTTATTCAGCTGGTGGCTGCATGTTGTCAGCTGGTAGTTGTATTTTTGCACATTTGTACCTTTATNCAACGACAAACAGCTCATTCATAGTTTAGTTTACTTAATTTTGAGTTCAATTGTTTTATCGTGTTAATTGCGGTTCGCAACAATTTTCTAGAATTTTGGTTATTGTTTTGGTATTTTGGTAACAACTTGTGTCCCTTTTTGGTGAATATTTTGTATCTCGTTTTCGTTTTAGGCTCTATAGTGGATCCCTTTTGGTTGTGAATATTTTGAATTTGATTTTTTAAATTTAGTTGTGAGATTATTCATTACGGCTCTTGATTCTTTCTAACTATTTAGAAAATAAATAAAAAATGGCCGGATTTTCTTAAATATAAAATCTATAAGAATTCCATTTTTTTTTTGTAACAAATTTAGAGATTTTTATACAAAAAATGTGTCAATTATTTATAAAATCAAATCTAAATACAAGTTAATTCAAAATCCGTACAACTTCTTCATAACATTTTTATTTTTTTTTTACCAAAATCTGAATCTTATTATTATTTCTTTTTGTAACAGAAAATTGATATTGACAGGATTTTTCTTTATGATTTTTTAGGGAAAAAAAAATATTTTTAATTCATTTCACAAATATGAATGTCACAAGAATTCCATTTTTTTGGTAACAAAATTTTGATATTGGCCGAATTTTCCTTTCCAATTCTTTAGGTAACAAAAATAATTTTAATTTATTTATATTATATGAATGTCATAAGACTCCATCTATTTTCGTAACAAAATATGAGATACTTACCATGCAAATAGTTGTATAACTGGTAACAAATTCTTCCAATACCGTGCTTTTCAAAAATAGATACAAATCTTGATACAATTCTAAGCTATTGGATACACAAAACCTAAAATATTCATGCATATCCACAATAATTTTTTACAAATAAACTATTGTATACAAATCGTGATCCATTTTAAAAATGTATAATTTAAATTATGTATGAATGTCATACGAATACCATTTTTTTGGTAACAAAATTTGAGATTGGCCGGATTTTCTTTTCCAATTTTTCTTGGCAGCAAAACTAATTTGAATTCATGTCATTCTTCCAAAGCCGTACTTTTAAAAATAGATACAAATCTTGATACTAGGAAACTAGTGTATATCCCGTGCGATGCACGGAAGAGTTCATATTTTAAACATTTTTTAGACTTTATTTTAAATATAATTATTTATATTTTTCACATCTCGTCTATTATGAAAATAAAATAAATACAATCAATGAAAAATATATATTATTAGATACTTTTCTTTATACAATATTTTTTATTTAAGGAATATTATTAAACCTTACGGTTTTGATTTGTTTTTTTAAATCAATAATCCAAAATATATGATTGTTAACGTACAAAAAATAATGGAAATAATCCAGACTTTAAAGTAAAGCTATTTTTTATTATTTTACAAATAAAAATCTTCCATTTTTTTTTAATTTAAAAAAAAAAATTGGCAAGTTTGATAATGAGTTAAATCAAGTTATACAAATGATTAAATAGTTAGAATGTTATATTAATTATATTTTAAGAAATCCGATTATATAAAAATGGGTAAAAAATATTACACTAATTAGTTTGTTAGGATTGTGATTATATGGAAGTTAAAATAAAATGAAATGTAACCAAAAAATTTGTTCGTGGTTTTTTCCTAAATGTTTGAATTTAAAAATCTAGTAACCAAATTTACATTATATCACGTAATGAAAAAAATAAATAATAAATATTTATTAAAGAGATAAATCAATAATATTTATCACTTAGATAATA
This sequence comes from Striga asiatica, assembly GCA_008636005.1. Lineage (NCBI taxonomy): Eukaryota > Viridiplantae > Streptophyta > Magnoliopsida > Lamiales > Orobanchaceae > Striga > Striga asiatica. The sequence goes on along the minus strand of BKCP01004350.1, from coordinate 351,408 downwards.
AATAATAAATAGTTACATGTAAAATAATAAATAATAATATATTTAAAAATATAAGTCAGAATTTCAAATAAAGTAAAAGGAGGGATAACTCATTTTTTAAAAAACAATTCTAAATATTTAATATATTGCTAAGTATCTCCATAAGAATAATCATACCATTTTAATTTTAAAAAATTGGCAAGTTTGTTAGAGAGATAAATCCGGTTAGACAAATTATTAATTTGTTAAGATATTATATTAATTGTATCATAAAAAATCGGTTAGATAATGTAGATAAAAAAATATAATACTAATTAGTTTGTTAGAAATGTGATAATGAAACCAAGATAAAATGAAATTTACCCAAAAAAAATTGTTTGGAATCTTTTCCTTTAAATGTTTGAATTTACAAATTTAATACCGAAATTCTATTATATCACGTAAGGAAAAAAATAAATAATAAACGTTTATTAATATATGAAAATATGTAATTTTGAATTTCATATAAAGTAAAAGGTATGCCTATTCAAATTTATTTTTAAAATAAAAGTTATGATAAACATTTATTGATTCTCTTTCAAATATATTAATAAAATAAAAATATAAATATAAACAAATTTTGAAACAACCAAAAAAATCGGATTGATTGGCATAAAAAAAGGAAGTGAAATCGGTTTTGAATGCTAAAATCGGAACACCTTACCAAATTGAATGCTAAAAGATTCGATTTGATTGGTTACCTAATTGCATGGGCTGAAAAAATTCAAAAAAAAAAATTACGAATTGAAGAAGCGGGGAAAACACTATATTGAAGCGGGAAAACGAAATAATTATTTTTGAATTGTTCAAATAATATTTCTTCTCCGTATTATATAGTAATAGATTATTGGATACATAAAACTAAAAATATTCATGCGTATCCACAATATTTTTTGACAACTAAACTATTGGATATAAATCTTGATCCACTTTAAACATGTATAATTTAAATTATTTTCTATAATTATTAACAATACATGAAGATTTCATTGAATCAATTTTGAGATTTTGCATTACTTCAAAAAATAGAGATATGTTAACAAATTTCCATTAGAAAACCACGCCCCATTTTTACACATTTTAAGTAGGACATAATTCGGTATGCATAAACTCACCAACATACATCACATCTTGCAAACTAGCACATAAACTCACCAACATACACGTATACACGTTCTCAAGGTAACTTACGCATGGGGTCGCATTAAAGATATAAGAAGGATGAACCGTCCTTTGCTCAAACTGCGAATTGTACATATGTTTTAAAGGGCAATCGATTCTCAATCATACAAGAATGTTCTTGAAATCATATTTCATGATCAAGAGGTTTGTGTATTAAAATTGCTATCTTACATTCGTATTATATTTGTAATTATGTTCTTACACAAGTCCGTGATTTGTAGGTTGGACGATTACTAGCATAATTCGTTATGCTCAAGGACAATCTTTATCGCATGTTGACTTATTTCATATGAAACTTGTGCTCATTCATGGACAATGGTAACCGAAATGTTTTGAAAATCATAAATTGTGGCAACTACGACGTTCCAAAAAATCAAACCAAATATTGTATATAAGGAAGTGTTCAATAATATATAGATTTCATTTTCATTATATTTATCAACGTTACGAGAATTCATTTATTATACAATTTGAATGCAAAATTATCTTTTAAAGAGCACAAAAACAATAAAGCCTCTATATCTCGTACGGGTATTGTACTAATTAATTGAAAGGAATTGTTCAAGTTATTATTTGTGTGAGGATAGGAATTGACTGATTTCTAGATGCTATATGTGTGATAGTTCATTGGTGTGAATTGTGATTGTAGTTTGGAAATTTTGACTTTCAAGTCGCAAAGTGAACGCAAAATTTTGAGTGGCACTCATAGCTCAGAACTGCTTCAAACACTACTTTGTAAATGTTTTTATTTTGAATTTCAGTCACGATATTATAGAAGTAATTAATCATTCATATTTAGCTAAGACACGCGCGTTAAAACACGCACTTACTAAATGAGTCAAATTAATAAAAAAATCTATATATATATAATTACTAGCTAATAGCATTTAATAAAACCTATTTAATTTTACCTATGTGGCAATTTAACAATTTTCCCTCCAAAAACCGTTACATTTTGATGTATTTAATCTTTCATTTAATCATTAAATAATTAATACTCATCACTTCAAAATTACAAAAATTATTTTAAACTTTTGATTAATGACAGTTGACCGTATAATGTGATTAGATGTTATTATTGTTGTTACATTTAATTTTTTTTTGAAAATAAAAAATATATTTAAAGACGTACCAAAATATGCATTACATCAAATCAGATAAACGCAATTTAAAAAAAAAATATTCCAACTCTTTTAATTGTAAATTTGGTCTGCAAAAAAGTGAAAGAAAAATAATTAATCATTATATGCATACAAACTCACAATAATTTATTTATATATGTGCAAATGCACAGGTCGAATACTAGTTGAAATTAATTACCCGACTATCCCTTTCACTTGAAATTTCTTAGACATTAGTTCTCTAAAAAATGGCTAATCAATTGCCATAAGCCGCAATTATGGACTTAATTTAGTATATCTGAGAAGAAAGCATCAGTGGGGTTCAGTGGTTCACATTTGTATCAATTAGTTTCTTAACAATCATAGTTAATGTAAAACTTACCCAGTTTCTAACAAGGCATAAACTAGACTAATTAGGAGGGGCATATCAGAGCAGGTCTAACCACCCTATATTTTATTTGGTAGAGACTTTAAAAATACAATTGCGAATGTATGCGAAACAGATTAATTAGTTCATCGGTTATTATTATTAAATTATAAAATAATAATATTATTATTGTTATTGTTAATTTTATCACCATCTGATAAGGATGAATATACTTTTCCTAAAATGAAAAGATTAGTACAATCGTTCAAAATGTGCTGTAAGATCAGTATAAAGTTATCAATAATTTTCTTGGAAGATCTTATAAGCACACACACATGAGGAGCTCATAATTGGATTTTAATAATTCACATTGAAAATTAAATCTTGTCAACAAACCTCCTTTGACAATAGCGATTCCAATATAATGTTCGAAATACATCATCAATCTTGCTCAATTATTCACCGACTCTTTTTTTTGAAAATCTCTGCGTAGACCCGATTACGATGCTTAAAGTTTTGACTATTTATTTCTGACCATCTACAGGCATTGTTAAATTGAGGCCGAAATATAAAATACGCGAGACCATTATTATTTGCTTACCTTTGGGCGACTATTTTATCCAGAAAAAGAAAATTAAAAACAAAGTTCAAAGTGGTGTTAACAAGACAATGTCCACTGTTTTAAATATATAGCTCGCTATATAGCTCATTATAGCTCGCTATATTATTTTTTTTTTCCAAAAATCGCGACATAACTTTATATATTTAGCGTTTTGTCCGAAAATGTTACGCAAAATGCTGAAATAGCACGTTTTTTTACGCTATTTTGCATTGTAGAATCAAATATTCAAAAAGCTTGTATTTTTTTAGGGATTAGAGTTATATTTTTTAATGACTAAAAACTAAAAACTTTGATAATAATTTCAAATTAAAAGTTTGAAAATGTAAAGTCTTAAGTTGAATAGTGCGATATATATCGGTCCAGGTCTACCGCATTATTATATTTTTGGGTATTTGACATTTAAATTTGAGAACTAAATTCTAATTAAATTAAAAATATTAATTTTAATGTATATGCTTAAAGTTAAATTATGACCTATCTTATTATATTTTCGTTGTTTGTTTTTACTTTTAAGTGTATTCGCTTTGTTATTTAAATATTTATATTATGATATTACATTAAATCTTTGTAAGAAATAATTCCTAGATGTTATTTTGAGTTCATTCAAATATTATGATGACTTTTAGAATCAACCATCTAGTTTTATTACATGCAAGTATATATATAATGTAATTATAAAAATAATATTTTATACTCAGATAGTTATCGCAACACGCAACGCTATTTACGCTATGCAGTATAAATATCAAAATGCGCCGCATTACGCTATACGCGTTTTAAAACATTGGTCGTGTCCCAATTAAACACCAAGTATAAGATTAACTAGTACGGGTTCCGTGTGATCGTGCAATAGCACAGATAAATAATAATTAATAATACTTATAAATTTTAAGTATATAATTAACATGTAATGCGATTTATCCTACATTATTAACTTGTTGGAAATTACCAAATGCTAACCATTCTTAATTAATTGAAGCTAATTGAAAATTAATTTGTGTAAAAATATATAAAACATGTCTATCTAAAAAAATATCTAAAATGTCATATATTACGTTTAAAAATACCTAAAATTTTCTATATTATTGGTGGAAAATCACCTAAACTTTTTTAAACTATTCTTGAAAAATATGTCTGAAAACATTTCATTGTATGTCATTTTTTAATCACTATCTACTTGCATAAATAAAATAGATAAGACACTCATTTTATATATCACATGATTTTTATCTCGGTTTTGCTATGAAGCCAACAGTTGGCTCCATAGAAAAATCGATTCTTATTATACATCAGAATGAAATGGGAGTGTTTATATATTTATTATAAAATAAATATATATAATTTAATCGACCATATCCTTATTGATTAATAACTAAAATGAAATCAATATATCAAATTGAAGTTAAATTAAAAAAAAAAAAACACAAACATGTATTATTATTTGATTTGAAGGGTATTTATTTTTAGATTTAGAAAGTTTTTGTTATCGTAAGTATATGAACTATAAAATTGAATAAACTCAAGATTCTTGATAAGATGAAATTTTTACATAAAAATGTTTACATATACCACGGATAAGTTTTTATTAATTACCAATTTATTTATTCCATAAAACTTCAACTTAGATGTGATAAATAAGTTTTTATTTATTTCAGTTATCAGTAATTGTATACAATATAAACATTATAATATATTTAATAAAATTGCAGAAATTAAAATTGATTCCAATATAATTTTTGGCAATCTTCAATAAATTTTATTCAGCCGGCAATTAATAATAATATGAGTTCATTTAATAAAAATATGTTCACCATTTAATAACAATATGTAACTTTCCGTTACACAATTTATTTTGACAGATCCCATTTTGGATGCTGCCCGTTTCTGTAACGCCTTTTTATGTCCTGAAATACAAAATATTTTTATTTTTATATTGATACTATATATTTTTTAGTATTATATAAATATATACTAGTTTTACCCTGTTCATTTGCACGAAAAGCGATATAATATAAGAGAAAGAAATTAAAAATATAGATTAAAATAAAAATCATAACTTAATAAATGAGAAAAAAATAATTTTAAAAAGTGAATCTAAATATTATTGAACACTTCTTTATATATAACATTCCTGGTTTTTAAAATAAATTGTGTAACCAAAAGTTACATATTCTTATTAAATGGTGAACATATTTTTATTAAATGAACACCTATTTTTATTAAATGAACTCATATTATTATTAATTGCTGACTGCATAAAATTTATTGAAGTTTGTCAGCAATTATATATATATATATATATATAGAGAGAGAGAGAGAGAGAGATTTCACAATTAATTAAGAATGACTACAAATATCTCCATTTTCTATTGCAGTCATATAATAATAAAAAAATATTTTTTCAGATATTACAAAGATACATCAAATATTTTGAAAAATCAAATTCTAGAGTCACGAGTCGAAAAAGTTTAACGATAATGATTTGTTGTGACAAGGAATTTGATGATAGAAAAATCACGACGATTGCATATGAAGAAGTGTTTAGTAATATTTAGATTCGTTTTTTTAAATTATTTTTTTTGCTGTATGATTTTTATTTTATTCTATATTTTTAATTACTTTCTTTTCTATTATAATACTTTTCGTGCAAATGCACGGGGAAAAACTAGTTACAATATTATTATGACAAACTGAATAATGTGAATTGTGTGAATTTGTAAGAATTCCTGTGATCCCAAGTCGGGACATGTAGAGAGGATTCCAAGACAAGCGGCGCCTAAATAGGTATTTTCACTAAAGAAAAATATCTTATTCCAATAAAAAGTTTAATGGTAAAATATTTTAATGAAAATTCAAACAAATATTCCAACGAGAATTAACTCTAAAATGTTTCATAGGAATTCATTTTTCCTATTTTAGTTGAAATTTAATAATTACGTCGACTATTTTTCCAACAGTTTATTGTTGTAGGTGTAAGAGAATTATATTTGGAATTTATCAAAAATAATATTTTTTTATTTATTTGTCGAAATAGGTAACAAAGAATTAACGCATGAATGGAAAGAGAAGATCTCTAACTTAATTTCCCACATTTTATTTATTCTCTTACTATATATTGGGATATAATGATATTGCTTTTACTTGTAGAAAAAGGAATTAATTTAGAGAATAAAATGAGGAAGAAGAGAAGATTTTGAAGTTGAGAGCAAGAAAATTTGAACAAGTAATGAAAGAAATTGAGCACAAGATATTTCCAATAGTGGACAATAAAACATGGGAAAAAAGTTCCACAATATTGAAGAAAGAGGAACATCATTAAAACTGAAGATTCTAGAGAAGATATTCGTGCATGGACTCTTGCAAGGCATGAAGGTTTAGTAACCAAACCCGAACGAGAGGATTGAAATTTCAAAACTCCTTTCTAATGAGCGCACATACTATATGTAAAGTTTAGTTTCACGAACTCTGGTCATTGAACGAACTATTTCATAATTCATACAAAGTGTTTAGAGTATATTAGTATGTACTCTTGCGATGCACGGCGCTTTTATTATCTACTTGCTTTTTAAAATGTAGTTTTTCATTTAAATTGTCTAACAAATGAATAATCATTACATTATAAGTATCATGAAAATGAAATTTATATATTATTGAACACTTTGTTATTTACAACATTCTTGGTTTTTATAAGGTTCGTTTGATGATACATGGAAAAAGTATACATCTTGAACAAGAGAAAATCATCCCAAATTCTCAAATCATATAATTCTAAAATAAGTGTAAATTGTTTATAATGCTTTTTGACACGATGACTACAAACTTAAATGTTCACTCGATTATGAAATATTTACTAACCTGAAAACTTTTCATATGAATATAAAATGTCTACAAATGAAAATAAATTAAAGATCTATTTCATGTGAATATAAACTATCTACAAACAAATCAATAATAAATTAATACAGGTTAATCTCAAATCAACACTTCTAACTTCTAAGTTCCAACACATTTATAAAGTGTGCAAATAAAAATCAATATTTCGACTTTTATATTACTCTTTTCATGACGCCTATCCGATTACAAAGCCGAATCAAAATTAAAACCATGCAGAGGAATACGCCTGAATTTATTCAAACACAACAATAAAAGATGTACATAAATAATAACATGCTTATTTGTAAACCCAGGAAAATCACAGAAATGGTCACCAACTCATAGACATATATAGAAAATATGATTATGCTTCACCCATAACTTAATTAAAATCCTCATAACAGGCATATTATAACTTTCTTTCAGGGCATTTTAGTAATTTCTGGGGGAGATGGAATACTCGGCTGCCCGCCCGGAAAACCAAACCCGAATCCCGGACTCGATGGATTAGGGAATGTGGGCATTCCGCCAGGGAAATTCGGAATTCCAAAGCTGGGCATTCCTGGAATTCCCAAGTTAGGCATTCCTGGAATTCCGAAGCTTGGAATCCCAGGAATTCCAGGGATTGTTGGAGCCAAAAGACGGCGACTGGTTCCTCCTGCTAAGGCCTTGCTTTCCGGGCCTGGAAATGAAAGGGCGGCGAGAACAAATACGGCCAGAAATTTTAAAGGAGACATTTTTTCTTCTTAGTTATGTGTTTGAATGAGTGCTAATGTGCTATTGTTCGGTTTGCAGCAAGAATGAGAAAGATTGTTGGGTTTTTATAATTGGTAAAAGCAATGTAGTAGCATTTAATTTGCTGGTATTGGCATTTCATGGCTCAGTGGGGTTTAAAGGGTTGTTCATTGTTGATATAGTATAAGAAAGTTAAGTTGTCCAAGATAATAAAATTAAATAAAAAGAACAAAATTTGCAATTATTTTTCTGTTGTTATTTTTAGGTGGTTTTATCTTCATTAAAAGGGATATATGTATAAAATTTCTTATTGATATGTTAGACTTATTTTAATTTTATTTACAAATTCTTGTATGTGATAAATGTAAAGTNTATGGTTTGAAGTACTATATTTTTATTTAATTTTATTGTTCAGTACATGACATTTCACTTTGAAAATATACATATCTCAATGTTTATTTAAATTTTAAACCTGATTAAACGTTGTCACGTGACTTAATCGTTTGTCGGATCCATTCGTCATTATTATTTTTAATAAATATAAACATTTATACAGTAAAATTTTATATTTTTTAAAATGTGACATGTACACAATCAAAATCAATAAATGTTTGTTGCAACTACCACCTACAAATCCCTAAGTAGTAAATTAGAACAGATCTACTGCAGCAATCAGATGCCTAAGAACCGATTATAGAAAAGTTTTAAGTTTGTGAGTGCAAAATTATGTGGTTTAATTATTTAATTACTATTACTAGTCTGATATTCAAATTATTATGCAGATGTCGTGCAGTTCTTTTGGGCCGCTTGCCAATTGCCATTGACTATTACTGGCGTACGGTCTTTATGGTTATGCGGTTTAATTATTTCATTACTATTTTATTGCTGGCATTGAACATATGTCACATCTCAATACAAAAATACAAGAAATCCCATCAACTCTATACAAGAATTTGTGTTCCCATAACATAAGTTGAAACCAAAAAACAACAGCAACTAAAGATTTAAATCAAAGTTGATCAACTTTATTTGAGTTACTACTTACACATACCAAAATTACACGAGCCAACAGAACGTCTTCACTTCACCGAGCAGCAACAAGACAGACAGCAACCTACAATTACAACCAAAAATTGTCTACAATTCATTAAGCTGCCTTGACACCCTTGTCATCACCCACAACATTAAGAATCGGAAGGCTGCTCAGAAACTCGTCGAGACCCTCAAAAAACCCAATCCCCTCAATATTGTTTTCATCTTCCCCACAGCCCGACCCATTTTCTCTGTCCATCTTATGAGCAGACTCTTCCAGCTCATTGCTAAACTCCACATTCAGATCCAACTTCCCGAAATTCTTCGCAAACCTTCCAGGCTGCAGCTTCCTGGCATTAACAGCTGCCCCTTTTTTACTCAATTCCGGGGAAACTTTATTAGGCGTCTCATCCACGTTTTTAGAAGCCAACCCATCTTGAACATTTACGGTCTTACCCTTATCAGCTTGTGCTTTCTTTGCACTCTTGCTTGGTGTCCCCCCACTAACCCCTTTCCCTTTCACATTATTCTTGGCCTTTTTTCTCCTTTTCTCTGTATCTTTCTGCCAGTCAGCATCGTCCGACTCACTCGAGTCCGATACCTCCACATAAACATCATCTTCATCATCAATGTAAACCCTAGGAGCTGAGTTCTTTCGTACAGTCTTTTTAACAGCAGCATTGTTACTACCGGAAAACGGCTGTGGGCAAGTGAACAATGGGGAAAATGGAGTCCAAGTTGATGTTGAATTTGAACCCCTGTTTTTCTCCCAGTTTTCCATGGAAAAGCCCATGGGTAAAAAACCCCAGCAGTAAAAATACTCCTCTCGCCCATTCAAAACCGGCGGAGGGGATGGAATTACCACTGCCTGAAATGCCTTGGTACAATTTTGGCAGCGCAAGGTACAGTCGGCGTAAATTGTAGGATACTCGTACATGTGAAAACAATAAGGGCACGCGGTCCACATTGTAGAGCCATCACCTATTTCTGGTGAATCTACTCTATCCTCTTCCTCATCTACTCTTTCACCATCCTCCTGATTTTCAGCTCTTTCTCCTACATTCTCACTCACATTTGCACGATTACTGGTTTTATCACCAATGTTAGTGTAGTTTTGTTGTTGTTGTTGGTTATTAGGATTAATGTTATTATTCACTTGCTCCTGTGTTGCCTCAGATGCTGCAGCCGCATTACCAGAAAAAGTTGAATAATTTTCCGGCATATGCTTATTAGCAGGTTCAGGGATGGGTTTAGAACCAGATCCGGACCCGAAATCAAGATTAGTACCCGAATTGAAATTCATAAAATTCTGAGGTTTCCTGGCTGACCTAGCGCCCACTGGTTCAAGCTTAGGTTGAGGGGTTGCATGTACCTGTGCCTGGGAGAAATTGACGCCGGCGGCCTGCGGCTGAGGAGCAGTAGCAGGAGCGAGTCCAGTCGAGGTGCTACCTCCGAAAAACATGACTCTCTGTTGCGTTGCCGGGATAGGATTGTTAAACGGGTCGGGTCGAGGCTGGAGATAGAAAGCAAGCTCTCTATCGTAAACGGATTTCCGGGAAGGGTTTGAGAGCACGGACCAGGCGTCCAGGACGAGCCGGAAAGCTTGCTCGGCAAATGGGAATCTGTTCTTCTGAGGGTTCAAGAGGAGGGCGAGGCTCCGGTACTGATTGGCGATGAGGTCGGTGTCCCGGCCCTGCTGCGGCGACACACGGAGGATCGCGTACCAGTCGTGCTGGTTGTTTCCGATCCGTCGGTCTCCGGCGAGGAGAGTCTCGGCGACGGCAAGGATTTGGTCGGCAGGGGTGAGCGAGGGATCGGAGTCACGCGCGCGGCCCGCAAAGGATTTGCTCCCCAGGAGGTCACGCGCCGAGAGAAGCTTCTCGGCGATACTCAGCCACCGGAGGGCTTCCGCGCGGGTGGTGGGCGTCGGGAAAAATGAGTGTTCCATTTTATTTCGGCTTTCTGTGGTAAGGTCAATTTTGGTGAGGGGAGAGGAAAATGGAAACTCTATTCTGAAAGAGGGGAAATGAAATTGAGGGAGAAGAAGATGCTTTTGAGTGAAAGGAGCGAACTTTTTGTTGGGTGGACGAAAAGGGTATGGGACTTTTGAAAAAAGCGGCACCGCGTGAGGGGGACGATGAGGGTAAAAATGGAATTTGGGATGAATATTAATGCTGTATGTCGTTTATGTACATACTGACGGACACATTTTCAGAATCGAGTAGTGATTGTTTCCCAACTTTCTGACATAGGAAAAAGGAAGTTGCGGAAAAGGAAAATTGGGTTTAAATTGTGTTCCATTTTCTACGATAATATAATATATCTAGGCACTGGACCGAGTAATTTGGTTATAAATATTTCGACGAATTTTGTAAATGTGAAAAATAATTTATTTGATTCTATAAAGTTTATTAATAGATTTAATTAACTTTTAGAAAATCAATAAAACTTGGAAAGTGTGGCCAAAAAAAAAATTTACTGAAGTGCGATTGGATATGTTTGGATATGTTTGCAGGTGTAATTCATTTTGTACGATTTTTCAAATGAGGAAAGAGAAACACCATAAAATTGCCTCAAATATATCTTCATATAAATATCTCTATATAGATCTACATAATAATTTCATGTAAAGTATTAAAATACCAGAAAATGCTACAATTTCGTTACATAATTATTTCGTTGGGATTTGTAACTGTTAGGTGTACATGTAGATTAATGTACCATATTCATCTATCGGCTGAAAATTTCAACTGAATGGTTCCATAACGGGACTGTAGCCTTACTCTAAAATACCACACATTGAATTCAGAATAATTTGATGTAAATAAATTTAGATTCTTTCATCATGTACATATATTATGATTGTTACAATATCTAAAAAATTCATGTGATAATATAACAAATATCGGCAAGTTTGTTAACTAAATGATAATTTTATACCAATAATATCATTTTTTATAAAATCACATTTGATTTTAAATGTTTCATTATTAATTTCGAAGAAAATTTAGCCTAAATCTATTTTCAGATCCCTATTTTATTCATAACTTAGAATAACATTTTATTTCTTAGATAAATTAGTTTTTAGTTTAATTTATTAGTTCATAATCATCATGTAAATATGTGTTAGCCTAGATAATATTTAAGCATTGCTAATTTGATATTTAATTAATTTAACTAAGATCTTTGTAGAATACGAATTTGTTCGCTATTATCTATAACTACGTCGTACACTTGCAGATAGCGAATACAGATACATTAAAAATATAAAATAAAATAAAATAAAGCACACGAGATTGGAATAGGGGACCAGAATTTCTAAAAAATTCCTAAGTAGAGGAAAACAAAATATCAAATGCATAAAGAGAAAACTAACAAAAAACAATAGTATTCAAATTTTTAAAACTTAAGTTATAAAATTTCCTTATTACCTCTTTTATGAGTTAAATCAGAAAGATATAAAATTTCTCTACTACTTATTTTATAAGTTGTCTCATCAATCTATATATATTGAAAGAGGTTGATAGAATAATTTAAAATAATAACTTTAACTGTACAACTAAATATGTTGACTTACTATTAAAGAAAGTATAGTAATAATTAATTAATACTTATAAAAAATAATATCAAGTTATACCTAGCTGTTGTAAATTGTACAATTCGGCTAATAGCACGAGTTTCTATATAAATAAAATTATTTTTTGATAATTATCGCAATAAAATCTGATTCTTCATATTAATTACAAATCTTTGCAATTTCTTATTCTTTTGGTAACCAAACAAATAATATATGTTCAAATAAAGAAACATAATCTATTAAATAGGATTTGGTTAAAAAAATATTATTTCAATATGCATGATAAAATTACAAATATAGTTACAAAGTAAAAATTAAAAATCCATTACGGAAGTTTAGGGATATTTATCACAAGGTTATAATAAAATCTTAAACATTAATAAAAAATCACCGTGATTTTTTATTCATTTGGTAACCAACCATGTACAAAAATATTTTTATTGCATATTCAAAAATCATTTAATCGAAAGAATTAGTTTAGAATCATTTGACTTATCAATAGCTTAACCGATTTAGTTTTTCAAAAAATATCAAAGTAATTTCCCTAAATATCAAAAACAAAAAATTAACTATTTATCCTTAATAACAAACCAATCTTTATCCTTAATAACAAATCATGAGTTTTGTTGTTTTGTTGGAATCTAGTCATATGCACACCGAAATATGCCTGCGTGAGAATATTGTAATATATGAGTACAAAATAAATGTAGAAATCAATTGCTAAAGTCTTATTGATGATATAACTACCACAATATTACAATAGAATTGATATCTCAACATAAACAACAAATCCCTCTAATTTTCTATTGAATTTGGTAACGAGTCATATACCAAAAATCATTTATTCAACAGTTCAAAAATACCTTTGATTTTTCCAATAACTGCAGCGAACCTGTTTTTAAAAAATTCATCCCGCGCTCAAAATATCATAAAAAATATTATACAAATTAATTATTAAAAAGAAAAATTTAAAAATAAAATACATTTTATAAATTATAAGAAAAAATGCAATAATATTGATGTAATTAAATATTAATAATTTTATTTAACTTCAGAATAATATATATTACAATCTTTTTCAATTAAGTATTGCTCATAATATTTACCACAATTTTTCAAGTTTAGCATAAATTATTTAGAAATCAAAATAATATATTGAAATAAAGTATGAGCAAAGAAAGATAGACAAAGAAATATTTTGTGCGAATTATTTATTGATAATATTTAAATGTGTTATTTTTCAGTATCCTTTGGTAAAATAAGCATATAACTTATATATTAAATTATTATATATCATAAAATAAAAGAAAAAAATAATATCAATATTCAATACTTTTTCTATGCCAATCAATATTCCTTCATTACTTTAATATATTCAATTTATTATAATTATTGCCCCATGCATAACACGGTATACGTACTAATTTGTATGTGAAAGATAAAAACATACTTGAAAATTTCTCTTATTATAATTTGTCTCATACAAGATATGTATGTGAAAGATAATAACATAACAATCTCCATATCAATTTTTTTCTGAATGATAATGCACTAGGTATAGACTAGGGCTACAAACGCGTGAGCCGCTAGCGAGCGCTCGAGTCGGGCTCGGGTTTGATCGAACTCGAGTCGAGCTCTAACCCATATTTTGTATTGTCGAGCGCTCGTCGAGCGACTCGATATATATATTAAATTATTAAAATACCTCTTATATATATATTTAAATAGTACAACACAAGCGCTTAATGGTAATTTCACTTAAAATTTTTGAGTCGAGCTCGAGCTTCATAAATCGAGCTCAACGAGCTCTAGCAGCTAAAAAAAAATTCAATCCTGCTCGATAAGGCCAATGTTCGACTCGGCTCCGCTTGTTTGCAGCCCTAGTATCGACATACCATGACCAGGGCGGGACGGGGTTGGCTACCCGGTCTTAATTTTTTGTTTTATCTAAATATATAGTAGTGAAAAAATATTTTAACTTATGTTTTATTAATTTAATTAATGATAAAATAAAGTAATCCATATTAATTTAAATCCCTCTACATCTTAATAAAGGTAGGTTGAGGGACCTCATGTGGTGCCACGTGGCTAGGCTAAAAATTTTTGGTGAAAATGTTTTTCATTTGGTGTGAAGAGCCGGAAATTTTGAATAGAGAAGAGCACTTTGAACTATAGTTTGTTTAGCCTAAATAACCCTTACTGGGCCCCATTGTACTTATTTATTCTACATTTCATCTCCCCTTGATTTTTTCCCTAAATTTTATTCTACATAAAATAAATAATTATATGATAAAATTTAGGCAAATCTATAAATTCAAAATTTTAACTAATTTAACAAAATAAATAATTTTATTAGCAAATAATTTGTCAAAATAATAAAAAAAAATAGAAACAAAATTAATTGTGGAAAAAAAAAATTGTAGTGCACTGAGCAGTTCAGTACTATATTAGCACAATAGTATTTACATTATCATACGAAAATGTAAAGCACAATTTCAAAGTGAGTTGCATCGTTGAATAGAGTTGCTCTTAGACCTTTTATTTTTATTTTTTATATGACTACGCAAAATTTTAGGGTGTGATTGGATACATAAATTTTCATAAAAAACGACTATACATGTTTGAATTGGAAAAAAGTTTATATGTCTTGAGTAAATGTTTTTTAGACCATATTGCAAGCATGGGGTCCACCACTAAAAAAAATAAAATAAAAAAAATTTGTTGGCATGTCTCCTCACCTACACTATAAAAAAATAAATAAATAAAAAGAAAAAAAATTGTGTCTTATTGTTAGAAAACACCCATCTTCTTTTCATCCCAAAATATACCAGCTTTAAGAGGAAATTGTTTTATGGCATTGTCTATCAATGAAAAAATGTTATTACAAAATTTTAATACAATTGAGAAAATATCACATTAAAAAATTATTCATTATAAAATAGGTCGGGAGCCTATACATGCTGAAAATCGAGACAATTGGAGGCCCCTTGTGGTCAAACCTATTACACATGCAAAATAAATAGTTTTCAAACCAATTAATAAGTGTGATGGGTTTTACAACAAATTGGTCATCACATAATTACATAAATAATGTTTGATCAATTGCCTTTGGATTTTGAGAACTAAAAGTCGTGTTTTAACAGTCCTCTGTGGGTTCAATTGTTTGTCGTATAAATTTTGGGAGTATAACCTTCAAACATAAATGCGTGTACATTTTAATAACTGGACTTGCAGGAACTCTTGGCGTGGCACGTGGTCAATTTCCCCACTTTGTAAGTGCTACTATATCTAATGAGAGCATCATTTTGAACTGTGTTATTTGATCTAAGTTTTTTTTTTTTTTTTTTTTTTTTTTTTTAATTTATTTTAAAGGAGTTGATTCTATTACTTTTAGGCAACCTCATCAATAACTCTTTCATGTGTGGTTTTGGGATGTCTTTTTTCGTAATGTTTAATATTTTTTGTTTGTTGCTAAATGTTTCTTTTTTGTTAGAAAAATATCTCACTGACCACAAGCGTTCATGACTTTGAATATGAGGAATCACTTTTCTCTTTTCATACCTAAATTCCTATTCATTTGTTGCATTCCATCCACTTACTCTCATCTCATATGAAATGACGCATTATAATTTATTTAATTACAAGTATATTATCCATTTTCAAAAGAATAACATATCGGCTTTAAGAGGAAATTGTTGAAGGTAATTTTTTTTTCAATGATGAAATGTTATTATAAAATTTTAACACATTTGGTTAGATATCTCTATCCATTACAAAATAGGTTGGTAGCCCGTATATGCTGAAAATTGAGATAAATTGGCAGCTCATTGTGCTCAAAGCCACAAACGAATTACACAAGTAAAACAAATAGTTTGTAAACCACTTAATAAACTTGGCGGATTTTACGACAAATTGGTCATCACAGAAATAATGTTTGACTAATTATTTTTAATTTTGAAAACTAAAAGTCATGTTTTAACCATTTTGTGTGGGACCATTTTTTGTTGTATAATTTGTTCATGACATCAATGTTTTCAGGTGCATTTGTAAGCATAAGTTCTTTTTCAACAGTCTTTTGATGCAATTTTGGATCTATTTGTTAAAAATTTTGAGAATATTATATTCAAACATAAATATTTTGGTATTATGGGCCGGTTGTGCGTCGCACAACCAAGAGATTCCTAGTTTATTTAAAATTAAAACAAAAAATATACATATTTTGTTGTCATGTTTTCTTTTTTGTTTTCAATTTTTTTTTAATGTTTGGTTTGAAACACTTGAGAATTGGAAAAATTCCGTTACGGAATCATTCCGTCAAGTGTTTTAGGCTGTGTTTGTTCAAGGAAAAACTGAAATCAAATTAATTCTACTAAAAGTCTAACTCAAGTTTAACTCAACCCCACTATCTTCAATTTTATCAATATTATAATCAAATATTAAATATTACCAACCAATTATTTTTACACATCATATCAACTTTAATCAACTATTTATCCACTCACATAATTTTAACTAACTATCACTTTATATTATCTATTTCTTACTTTTACATCATACAAATTTTAATTATTCTAATATAAACTCAAATTCCACGAAGAACTAACTATACCATTTTTTCTAAATTAACACTAAAAAACGCATCAATAAATGTGATGGGTTTTACAACAAATTGGTCATCACATAAATAATGTTTGATCAATTGCCTTTGGATTTTGAGAAATAAAAGTCGTGTTTTAACAGTCCTCTGTGGGTTCAATTGTTTTTGTCGTATAAATTTTGGGAGTATAACCTTCAAACATAAATGCGTATACATTTTAATAACTGGACTTGCCGGAACTCTTGGCGTGGCACGTGGTCAATTTCCCTACTTTGTAAGTACTACTATGTCTGATGAGAGCATCATTTTGAACTGTGTTATTTGATCTAAGTTTTTTTTTTTTACCTTTTCTATTTATTTTAAAAGAGTTGATTCTATTACTTTTAGGCAACCTCATCAATAACTTTTAAGAATTATTCCGCCGAGTGTTTTAAGCTGTGTTTGTTCAAGAAAAACTAAAATCAAATTAAATCTACTCAAAGTGTAACTCAAGTTTAACTCAACCTCACTATCTTCAATTTTATCAATATTATAATCAAATATTAACAACTAATTTTTAAATATTACCAACCAATTATTTTTACACATCATATCAACTTTAATCAACTATTTATCCACTCACATAATTTTAACTAACTATCACTTTATATTATCTCTTTCTTACTTTTACATCAAACAAATTTTAATTATTCTTATATAAACTCAAATTCCACAAAGAACTAAATATACTACTTTTTCTAAATTAACACTATTTAATTCAAAAAACATCACTTTGAATTAATTCACTTAAATTATTCATTCAGAGAAATTCTACAATCTACTTACGGAACCATTCCGTTGGATTAGTAATCATTAGATTAACTATCCACGATTACATGATAATCTAACTATCCACGATTACATGATAATCTAACAGTAGTAATCGTTAGATTAACTATCCACGATTACATGATAATCTAACTATCCACGATTACATGATAATCTAATAGTTACAACAGAATGGTTCCATAACAAAATTGTAACATTTCCCATTCTTTTAACAAACACACCTTTAACCATTAGATCATCTATTAACAATTAAAACAACCCGTCGGGTTTGATACCGTAATCAATGGTTCCGTAGCTTTTCCCTGAGAATTGAAAGCATAATCAAAGAAAAAAGAAATGAGAAAAAGGAAACAAGACGAAATTAGCGCAGACTTATAAATTGAAAGCATAATCAAGATTCCAAACATGCTTTTAAGAACTGAAAGCACAATCAAGATTCAATGGAAGGAGAAAGAAGACAAGACAAGAATTACTGCAAGATTTTTATTATACAAAGGCAATTCCGATTACATATATGTCAAACTGCAATTCACATCACCTCCAGAACACAAATCACACAAAATGCAGTTGACATAAACATCAAATTTATTGTTAATCACAATCAAACAAGAAAACCATCAAACACATTTATTCAATTAATTCTCCTTTTACGATTTTTTCCTCAGCCAGAGATGTCAATCGCTTTAACCTCAGGTTTCTTGACTTCCTCCTTGGGCACAGTCACCGTGAGCACCCCATTCTCCATGGCCGCCTTCACCTCCGCCAGCTTGGCATTCTCCGGCAGCCTGAAACGGCGGAGGAACTTGCCGGAGCTCCTCTCGACACGGTGCCACTTGTCGTTCTTCTCCTCTTGCTCTTTGCTCCTCTCCCCACTGATCTGGAGAATTGAGCCGTCCTCAACCTCGACCTTGACTTCCTCTTTCTTAAGGCCAGGAACATCAACCTTGAACAGGTGAGCCTCAGGCGTCTCCTTCCAATCTATGCGCGCGTTCGCCACCGCCGACGCGTCCCGAGTGGCGGAGAGCGGGAATCCCTCGAATGGGTCCCACAAGTCCAGCGAGAACGGGTCGAATAAGTTGTTGCTCCGGCGGTTGCCAAAGAAGCTTGGGATCAGCGACATTTTTTTTCTTTTTTGGTGTGTGAAAATTAGAGAGCAGATTTGATTGATCGATTAGAGATTTCTGGTGTTGGAGAAATTCTGGGTGATTTAGATGATGGAGTGAGGAGTATTTTATAGTGGTGAACGGAAAGAGCAGGCGAATTCGCGTAAATTCTCGGGGAAAGACTCGCGTGTTCTAGAGTATGCGTGTCCTCTCCATCCACTAAGACATTTCATTGTTCAGTTATTATTAAAGCCTTCACGAATTCATTTATT
The DNA here is from genome assembly GCA_008636005.1 of Striga asiatica. Classification (NCBI taxonomy): domain Eukaryota; kingdom Viridiplantae; phylum Streptophyta; class Magnoliopsida; order Lamiales; family Orobanchaceae; genus Striga; species Striga asiatica. The sequence continues at coordinate 332,081 of BKCP01004350.1, read as the reverse complement.
TTTTGAGTCAGCATAAAATTGTCATGTCAACGGCCACGTCAACAGACAAAGTCTGAAATTAAGTCATGTATGTTGACAAAGTCTGAAATTAAGTCACGTGATTTGAATTGCCAACAAATAGTTAAAGTGTGTTATATTTGCTAAATTTCAAAAATTTGGTTACAACTGCAAAAAGTTGTAAAATCGTGATATTACCGATAATTAGTCCTATTAACTATAGTTTCTTTTGCAGAAAAAAAAAATCTTGACATTTTTATATGCTAATTTATAAGATATAGGAGAAAGAACGAAAAAAATATGGATAATAGTTATGACATTTTTTTTATACTAATTAAATAAAATATAGAGGAAAGAGCAAAAAATAAAAATGGATAATAGTTTTGATTATTGATGTGTCGGCGACTTGATTATAGGTGAGTCGGCTAGTTGAAAGCTCCGATCTACCTGACAGCTGTAGAGACCTGCAAAAGGGGTTGAGAGAGTTTCCCGGCGTTAGGACTCCGACGTTCAAGTTAGTACAGGGAAAGATGAAAGCTCTATTTGTAGAGAATGTATTTAACATGTAGAGAGAATGTAGAGTATTTCAGGTGTACCTCAGCCCTTTTTATAGGGATAACCTATTGCCCGTGGTCACCCTACCCAGCTGCTCGGGGTTGATCTTATCTTCATCCTAATCACATCCAAGTCATCATTAGACTTCTTCTTATTCCCTGTGAACCTATTATGATCATCAGATCGTCATTACCATCTCTTTAAATCACAGAGTCGAGTTACCTCATTGGGTCATCTTTCTTCAGGCAGTCTGAAGGATTCAGGTAGTTAGCAGGACTCTAGGTCGTCCGCGTACCATTTAGGTCGTCTGAGTATCAATTAGATCCTCTTTGTGCTATTTAGGTTGTCTGTGTATTTCCCATGTCCCCCGGATATCGTCTAAGTCGTCCATACTCTCCATAAGACAACCTCTAGGTCGTCTCAACTATGAATAGGTTGGCTAATCTCCCAGTCGACCTATTCATACATGGTGTTACTGTGATTAGCACAATTATGGCTATATCAATTATGGGTATGTCATGCAAATAATAAAAAGAATAAATAATGAGTATGATTTTAATTGGAAATAAAAACAAATACTTAATGACATAGTAAAATTAAAAGCACATTTGGAATCTCAATCCAGGCCAAACCCTAGAAATCCCTAAATTCTTCATTTAACCCTAATTGGCTTCATAACACTAAATTCATCACTATAGTCGGTCATCTTCCCCAACTTTTGCATCTTCATCACCATAACTCAAAGTTCACTCCATCTTCATTTTTTTTAAGCTCTAACTTCCTATGAAAATGTCGTTCTCATCTCATACAAATCAAAATTCTCAACATTGTGGGTCTTTCAATTACCCTGTGCAAAACCAGTGCCGCCACGGTAAAGTGACGGATGTTCTCACCACCATGACTGACGACAATTTATGTAGGAGTTTCTACAAGTGTCGGGTTAGAAAGGTAAATTATTATTGTATTATCTAATGCATTTTTTTCAGCATAAGTATATATATATATATATATATATATATATATATATATTTTCTGCAAATAAGTTGAAACATGAATGTGAACAATTGGATGAAAATTGGTTTTTTCTATTAGGTTTGGCCTCTAATTGATATGCAGTAATTTGATGATTGTGGTTTGTTCGAATGGATTGATCAATCATTGCCTTAGTTTCAAAAGACATGTCTCATAATATTGAAGGCTTTAAAAGAGGCTTTGGAAGAAAAGTTACAGGGCAATGTGGCCATAGAAAAATTGCACAACGACAAGTCGAGTGTGAAAGAAACAAGCTTCGGTAGGGTTGAGAAACTTGAAAATAGAGTGAAAGGTATTGAGATTAAAGGTGACAAGAATGTTGCACTAATTTTGGTTCTTGAGAAGACCTTAACTCAAGTGCAAAAACTAGAAAGGAAAATTAGTGATGTGATGATTTGTTTGATTGTTGTTGTTTTGGTTCTTGTTGTGAGTGTGTTTGGTAGAAATAGTCATGTCCATTATCTGAAGATGTTAAACTGAAGGGTTGTGCTGAGTGATTTTTCTATTTTGTTGAATTTATTTTTCTTAGATTTTTATGGTGGATTATGGATTATGTTAGGTTGATATATGTAATGGAACTAGAATCCTCTTATGTAATATTTTGCAGAAATGAAATGTTATTACTATCTAATTAAACATGCCGAAACATGCCTATTATAAATGAGTGTTATGATAGTTTATTTCGGCACTCGTGTTCTTGTTGATCCTTGTTTTGATTATGTTAGGTTATGATAGTTTATTTGAACACTCTTATTTCAATCTAGTTAAACATGCCTATTCTAAATGAGTAATATAATAGTTTTTTATGCACTCTTAGTTCTGCCCATAGCATCTTTTCTTTTTTTCTTTTTATGGCAGTGTAATTCATTAGTCAAGACCAATCGATTCCAAAATTATACTACAACCGTTCATGACACTTTGCTCAATTCTATCTAGGTTGTGAACCAATCTTTATTTTACAAGTAACTAATAATATGATCTTCTGCTCATTTGTGATGAACCATATCTATCTAAATGTAAAATAACAGAACGTATAATCATTTAAATAAACATGGTTGTCTTTCAAACGGAAATAAGTTCGTAACAATAAGGCAAGCTTTTAGTTACAAACTAACATTCTCCCACATATACTTAAGACTTTTGCTTTTGCTAGTATACAACTTTCAATCTTATTCTCAAATACCTATGTCGATCCTATCGCTAAACATCTGACTCTCATTCCTTCCACGTCTTTGTCAAAGACTTTCGTTGGTAAACTCTTCATGAGGGGATCTGCTAGGTTGTCCATTGATACTATCTTCGTCGTATCAGTTGGTACTAGCACTCTATGTGTTTACTCGCCTTATGAGATCATGGCTCTTTTTAGTTTTCTACTGCACTACTATTATCAAAGTAAATTGTAATACCTTTGAGGAAACTCAAAACCACATCTAAGTCCAACAGAAAGTTCCTGATCCATACAACCTCTTTTGTTGCTTCAGAAACTGTACATACTCGGCTTCCATGGTAGAGTCCACCGCGCATTTTTGCTTGACACTCCATCATACTATGGCTCCACCTCCCAAAGTAAACATATATCTTGAGGTAGATTTACTTTTGTCTTGGTCTGGCTGGAAGTCATAATTAGTGTACGCCACATGAGTCAATTGGTTAGCCTAGTAGACTAGCATATAGTCCTTGATCCAATTTAGGTACATGAGTATATGCTTCACCGAAGACCAAAGAATGTGTCCTGATTTAGTTTAATACCTGCTTATCATGCCTACCGCATAATACATATCTAGCTTCATACACAACATTGCATACATGAGACTTCTAACTGCCAATGCATAAGGAATCCCTCTCATGTCCTCCATCACTTGATATAGAGTTAAAATCCAATGAAAAATGGTACATAGTGAAGAAATAAGAATAAATTTGTATCATTGGATCCATCAAGTGGACGGTCGTGATCAAGCCAAAGTTTAATAAATGGGAGTCAAATATGCAGTGACAATATTGTAAATAAAAGGACATATTGTGGTCAAATATATACATTTGACAACTCATTAAAGGTAAATTAGATAATTCAAACTCACACAAGTGGACCACACCCAAACCACCTCACCTCTTTCACACACAAACACACACCCAGTGGGACCCACCCAAATTCAACCCTCTCATTCTCTCTCTTGTACAACACATACTCTCACACACAACACACACGCACGCAGAACACACACAAATACACAATACACACAAATTTGCACGCACACACACATATACACACGGTCGCTTTTGTACACACGTCGCTCGCCAACGACCGTCGTTGCCGCCGACAACCATCCTCCTCCGCCTATCGTCGCTCCTGCCACCAGCACCTCCTTCTCCAACCACCGCCGCCACGTCTAACATTTTTTTTTCTCCGGCGATTGAATGATAACACCTAATAAAATTCAGCAATAATCGGAAGGCAAAGCGGCCATAACTCTCCTCCACGCATTCATCTCTAATGGCCCCGACTCTGGCGAGCTGCGTGGCAGGGTTGAAATTGTAATTTTTTTTAGGGACAGAAGAAGGTGTCGGGCGACTTGCAGAGGAGGAAAGAGTTGCGGCGACGGGGCCGTGGCGGCGGGAGGCGTCGACGGGGACTATAGCGGTGGTGATGGTGGTTGTGGCAGCCAGTGGACGTGTTTGACGTGAACAATTTTTGGGAACCGCCACGTCAAACCGGCGGGGATGGCCGGCGGTGATCGTTTCACCAAGTTAGACATCGGAGGCGGCGACCGGCGGCGCTGTTTCGTTTGGGACGGGAGAATTGTGTTTTGGGGGTTGAGGTCCTTCATTGGTGAAATAGATGTGTTTAGGGGACTTATAAGCAATTGTTGACGGACGTTTCCGGTCAACGGTTAAAAAGTCAAATAATGTAAAGAAAACGAAGAAAAGACAAGGAAATACGGTTTAATTACGGTTTTATTAATGGATCACGAGTTCGGCCTCTCGTACGAGGTCGGCACTTGCGATGTACTTATCTTCCTTACAGGAGTTTCTTACAAATTCTTTAGAGAGATAAAATATAAGCTCGAGTAGTTGGGATTTCAACAACCCAAAAATAAATGAGGGGGTTGCTATTTATAGGAGACTTTAATGCGGTACTGTTCAGCGGTCTTGTCGCACAATAGCTCAATCGGGACAAACCGGCGCTTCTCTGACTGATTGAGAGTAATTTCCGGATTTACCAATCATTACCTGCCATACATTTAATGCGAACGTGGGCTGCATTAAATGCGGACACGTTCTGGCTGAGTTGGACGTCCCATCGGCAATCATGCACAGACAAGTGGTATTATTTTATTGTGTCCGACGTCATACTTCTATCAGGAGCCGCCCTTGCGAGGCTGGGAATAAAGTGCCGATCTCGTAGCCACACGGATTCGGTGCCAATCTCGGAACTGGCTCTCCCCACCGTCCCAGACAACTTTGACTCTCCTTCAGCTCGGCACCCACGTGCGGTTTTGGTGACCGGCTCCTTCGGCTCGGACCGGTACCTACATAGGGTCCGGGCTCGGATATCAACATACAGGCCCCCGAGCTCTGGTGAGGTGTTTCAGACCTCTCCGGAGGTCGTCTTCAATCGGCGGGATCCGAGCAGGGCCCCTCGAGCCCGTGTCCGTCTCCTGTTGAGGTCGGCACCTACGACGTACTTTGTTTGGGGGGCGCAACGATTGGCGACTGAAGACGTGGGTGTAACGGTTGATAAACGTGGGTGCGAGCGTTAACTGCATTCACGCTGTGGAGGGGACACGTGGCTGATTATGGGCCACGCATTTCGAACGGTCGTAACGGTTGACCAGAAGGTGGGTGACGGTTATCTTGCACAGGACGCTTCGGTTACTTAGGCCGTTTCGAATTTTGAATTTTAAAAGGCCCGTCCACGTGTCCTCTTCCGATTGGTTTGGGAAATCTTATATATATCTCTTTCCCAGAATTTCACTTCACTTTTCCCAAGAACTTTCTGAAATTCCTCTCTTTTCGGATCTGTCGAGTTTCGCGATTTCCGAGCATATCCCAAGAACTTTTCCGGCAACGATCTCCGGCGATTCCTTCGGTAATTCTCGTTTTACCCTTTCCTTCTTCTTCTTCCTTTTTTTTTGCGATGTCTTCTTCCCCAAAGTCTGCGGGCGATGGCGGCGACTTCGCCGGTGAGGGCGCCGGAGCTTTCCGGCCGGCGGACGTCATCCTTACCGCTGTCCCTATCTCCATCGTCCGGCCGGACCCCTCGGCGGTGGAGGCCGCCTCCGGCGGCGGAGGTGTCGTACCTGACCTTCCCTCGTCGCCGCTGCGCGAGGGCGGTGGTGCCGACCAAGACCCTTTTGTTGCAGCTGACGATGATGACGTCGACCTTGATTTTCTGGACACCGACTCTGATGTCGATCCAGATCTGGTTGATGAGACCCTTCAAGGGGAAACCAGCGGTCGGGAGCGTGTCCCCATAGGGGACGCGTCGTTCGACGCCGCTCTCGAGGAGGTGACCACTGTTCCTCCGGGCTTCTGGCGCCGACCTGAACGGATCCGGGCAGCACCGAGTCAGGCGACGGCCTGGAACACGGCGTCGATCCTGGATGACGCCGATCTGGCTCAGTTGAGGGGAAAGTTCAACTTCGGCCCCGGCGTTCGGCTGTTCGCACCTTATCCCGGAGAGAGAATCCATTGTCCGCCGCCGGGCTGCATAGGGGTCTACCGCCATAGCATCCACCTAGGCCTTCGATTTCCCCTGCCCAGCGCTCTCAACGATATTTTGAGCGGACTTGAGGTCGGCATCAGTCAATATGTGCCGACAGTGTTTGCTCGCCTGATGAGTCTGATTGTCATGTACCGTCGTGAGGGTTGGGCCGACCCTATCGACGACGAAGTGAGATCCTTGTTTGCTTTTAAACGCGCCGGTGAGACCGGCAACTATTACAGCTCGGTGCTGCCCGGCATCGACAAGACGTTGGTGGCCAAGTTGCCTGAGACCCTGCATGGCTACATGCCGCACTGGTTTTGGGTCGGCGGCGAGTGGAGGACCCCAGACGCTACTCGGCACCCGCCTACTCATTTCATTTCTCATACTCGTAAGTTTTTATTTTCACATTCGTCACCAACTGATTTTCCTTCCTTTGTGCTAACAGGTCGTACTTTGCGTTTTCAGTCCATACCCACAGCTCGGCACTCAGTCCGTGTTTGGCCGAACGACTCAGCACGCTGTTGGCGCGAAACGAAGAGGACCGCCGCTATTCCGTCCTCGTCAAAGAAGAGACTCTCCTCAACCACAACCTTAGCCCGGAAATTATCGACAAGTCCTTCGAACCAGGTAGCTTCTTAACCCGGCTCGGCACTTTATTGATCTTTTATTCTTCGCGGCTTGCTCGGTTATAACCGCGCCCTTTAACTCTCTTTGCAGTTTACTACCCTCTTCTCAGGCTCAAGGGGTTCGATTCGGTGAAGGCTGCGAACAAACACCGCCGCAAGCATCCAAATCCGCTCAAAACAAGAACAAAAGCCGCTATGTCTGGCCGTTTGAATCTCGCCAAGAAGAGGGCGGTGCTCAACAAGGAGCCGGCCCCGAAACCTGCCGATGTGCCGACCCCTGTGGAGCCGAGCACCGTTCCTGCTGCCCCCCAGGCCCCTCGCGCCTCGGTACCGGAGCCGCGCATGACAAGGCGACGGGCTCGTGAGGCACCGGGCACGACCGTCGGCGAGGCCCCGGGTGCGGGCGGTGAGGGCCCGGCTGCGGCGAAGAAGAAGAAGGGTGCCGAGGCCGAAAGCTCGGGTCTCGCCCAGGAGAAGGACTCGCACATCCATCAAGAGGGGGCGAGCACCTTCGTCCCCATTGATGCCGAACGGAGGGCCCGCTTCGCTAAGTCCCTGCCCGGCTTCCCGGATGACTGGTTCTTGGACCTCCGCGCGGCCGAGGGGGTGGTCGTCCCCAACCAGTTCGGGGTTCCGGAGGAGATGGTCAGGGCTGCTCGGCTTCCGCTGGTCGCCTGGACCCCAACTGCTCAGGCCGCCGCTACCCAGCTCTCCACCCCGTCGCTCATTCACCATGCGGCGGGAACCATCTCCCGCGCCTTGGTCGAGCTCGTCCAAGCCGCCGACCGGTCCCAGAGGGCCCTGGCCGACCACCGCAAACTGGAGGCCGACCACGAGCTCTGCCAGGGGAAGATTGCCTCCTTGAAGACGAAGGCAAAGCGAGTCTCCGAGCTGGAGAACCGCTTGGTGTTGGCTGAGGCCGAGGCGGCGAAGGCCAAGGAGAAAGAGTTGGAGGCTGCTCGGTCGCAGGCCAGGATGGCCGAGGAGCTGAGGAAGGAGAGGGCGGCTCGAGAGTTTGAGCTTGGGGAGCAGCATGCCAAGGCTTTGACGGAGGAGTTTGATCGGCACGTGGCCGAGATCGACAAGCTCAAGGCCCACGTCATCGACCTCCAGAAGCAGCTCGAAGCGCACACTGCCGAGCTGGAGAAGCACGTCATCCAGGAGGCTCCAGAGGACGGCCGCCCCCACATTTCGCTTCGTCTGCCGACTTACCCGGAGGTTCAGGAGATATTCAGCAAGGACATCATGGCCGACATGGACTCCGGGGTCGGCTACAACCTCTACTGGCTCTTCCAAAGGCTCGACGCCGGTCTGCTGACTTTGGAGGACTTCCGCGAAATTATGCGTGCGAAGATCTCCAAGCACGGGCTGGATGCCGAGTTTGAGGGGCTCGTCTGTGAGGTGGACGAGGAGGAGGCGGCTCTGGTGCGCCGGCAGAGGGGATGGACGGAGGATGAGATCGTCGGTTTCGCCAACTTCGGCGCGACGCCTCCCGACGAGATGCGCTTGAAGCCGGACGAGGCCCTCTCCGACTATACGTCTTTCCTGCTGCCGAGCCGAGACTTCGCAGACGAGGCCGACCCCTCCCGGATTCTGCAGGGGACTCACGACCATGAGGCCGGATCCTCGAGGGCAGCCGAGGGCGACGTCGGGGCCGAGGCGGATGCGGGTGGCGAGGCCGGTGGTGATGCCGAGGTGGTGGTGGAACCCTCGGAGGTGGCCGTGGTGGGCTTGTCTGCCGATCCCTCTCCTGGGAAGTAGCTTATTTTCGGCCTGCGTGCCGCTCTTGTTGACCACTTGTGGTCTTTTTCTGAACTTAATTTGTAGGTTTTTAAGTTTTGTTTTGAACAAACGAATGTTATGTTTTGCTGTCTGAATGAATGAATGAATGTTTGTTTTGCTTTTTATGTTTGTTCATAAAGTTTCGCTAAGTATGGGTCTTGCGCCGAACTAGGCGCCTAGTTATTTGCTCGGCCGGGCCCGGGAATGGGTTCGGCCTTTCATTTATTTATTTACTTATGAACAAATGGTTGTTTGCTTATTTACCAAGTGTGGGCTTGGTGCCGCGCTGAGTATTTACTTATTCATATGGCCGAGTCCGAGCTCGGAACCGGTACTTTGGACTTACACGGCCGAGCCCGGGATTGGGGTCGGCACTTTCTGTTTACTTTGTATCATTTCTTACATTAGCGCAGTGGCCTTACCGGACTACTTTGTCGAGCCCGGCTCGTGCTGGTCGAGTCATCGTACTGACCCGGCCTGCACATGATCATGTGGCAGCTTACCTGACCGGTCTCGCGTTCGGACTTGGAGGTATTATTGGCCTGACTGGGCTTCCTAGTTGAGCCCAGCTAGTGCCGACCAGGTCATCGTACTGATCCTGGCCGACACTTCGTTCCTTACGTTAATTACGCCGCTTCGACTCGATCTATACTTGTTAAGGACTGAAGTAAAGCTACAAAGTAAAGCGTGGCAAACATATATTTCTTTACAAACTTCATCTATTCTTACAAAGTAAAATTACAAGAAACGAAAATACAAGATCGTCCTAGACCTATTGGTAAAATTTCTTCAAAAAGGCCGAGTTCCACGGGTATTGGTGGGGGGTGCCGTCCAGGTGTTCGAGACGGTAGGCCCCATGCGGGAGGACTTCGCTAATTTTGTAGGGCCCCTCCCATTTTGGTTTTAGCGGTCCGGGGTCCGGCCCCGTTACCCTCTTCAACACTAAGTCGCCGACCTGGTAGGAGCGGGACTTAACTTGAGAATTAATGTATCTTTCACTTCGTCTCTTGTACGCCGCGTTTCTGAGTTCGGCTTGTGACCGATGCTCATCTATCAGGTCGAGACTTGCTCTCAACAGCTCGGAATTAGACTTCTCTTCGAAGTTGGTCACCCGAAAGGTTGGGGCGCCGAGCTCGACAGGTACCATGGCCTCTGTCCCGTACGCCAGGGAGAACGGCGTCTCTCCCGTAGATGATCTCGCCGTTGTGCGGTACGACCAGAGTACGTTTGGGAGTTCTTCCGGCCAGGTTCCTTTTGCGGTCTCAAGTCGGACCTTGAGTCCTTGTTTGATGATTTTGTTGACGGCTTCGACTTGGCCATTGGACTGAGGATGGTAGGGTGTCGAGAAGAAATGTTTGATGTTATGTTCTTCGCAAAATGCCTCTAGCTTCTTCCCTTCGAACTGTCTCCCGTTGTCGGTGATTATGGAGTTCGGCACCCCGAAGCGGCATATGATTGATTTCCATAGGAAGTCGATCATCTTTTGTTCGGTGATGGTAGCGAGTGGTTCGGCTTCAGCCCATTTCGTGAAATAGTCCACGGCGACGACCGCGTACTTCACTTCGCCCTTTCCGGTGGGTAGGGGGCCGATCAGGTCGACACCCCATTTGGCGAACGGCCACGGGCTAAATATCGACTTTAATGGCTGCGAGGGTTGGACGATGTTTGGCGCGAACGTTTGACATTTTGCGCATCTCCGAGCCATGTCCAAGGCGTCTTTCTTCAGGCTGGGCCAATAATATCCTTGCCTGAGAACTTTATGGGCGAGAGCGTAACCGCCTGAGTGGTTTCCGCATACGCCTTCGTGAATCTCCTTCAGAACGTACTCGACACTCTTCTCGTCCACGCACTTGAGCAAGGGTGCCGAGTATCCTCTCTTGAACAGTTCGCCGGCCACGATCGTAAATCGAGCTGCCCGGGTGCGGAGCTGTCTGGCCTCTTTTGGGTCAGACGGCAACGCACCGGTCTCGAGATACGACCGGATCGGGTTCATCCAGTTCGGTTCTTCGTCTGCAACGGTCGGGTCGGCGCTCATTATGGAGGTGCCGAGTACGGAAGGTTGTTCCTTGTGGGCGACCTGTACGTAGTCGACGCTCTCCACCCCGGCACTTGAGGCGAGACGGGCCAAGGCGTCAGCTTGCACGTTCTCCGTTCGCGGGATATGCTCTATTCGGGTCCGGAGTTTGGCTAGCTTCTTCTTCACTAGCCCCAGATAGGGAACCAGCCTCGGCTCTTTGACCTCGAACTCCCCGGAAATTTGTTTGACCATTAACATTGAATCGGAGTATATGACGAGGTCGGTCAGGCTCATGGCTTCTGCTAGGTCGAGCCCGGATAGCAATGACTCGTATTCGGCTTCGTTGTTTGTCGCCGGGAAGAGGTATTGAATCGAGTGACAGAATAGCCTTTTTTGAGGATCTACGAGGACGACTCCTCCACCTGCTCGTCCGGCAGTGGAGGACCCATCCACATACATCACCCAGGGTTCTTCACCCTTCGCTTCCTCGACTCCCGGCGTGAACTCGGCTATGAAGTCCGATAGTACCTGCCCCTTCATTGCTGTTCGGGGTCGGTACCGGATGTCGTATTGTCCCAGCTCTACCGCCCATTTGACCATTCGACCCGAAGTGTCGGGCCGGTGTAGGATTTGTCTTAGCGGATAGGCTGTGAGGACCGTGATTGAGTATTCCAGGAAATACGGCCTGAGTTTCCGGGCTGCGGTCACCAAGGCGAAGGCGAGCTTCTCCATTGGCGGGTATCTCAGCTCGGTATCGTGGAGGGCCTTGCTCACGTAGTAGATCGGAAACTGGCCTGAGTCGTCTTCTCGGATCAGGGCGGCACTTACGGCCACCTCGGAAATCCCCAGGTATAGATACAGCATTTCACCTGGGCGGGGCTTCTGCATCGTTGGAGCCTGGCTGAGGGTCTCCTTGATTGCTTCCAGCGCCTTTTGGCAGGCCGGCGTCCACTCAAACTTGTGATTTCTCTTGATCGCGTCAAAGAATGGTTTGCAGCGGTCAGTGGACTTTGAGATGAATCGACTCAGCGCGGCGAGCTTGCCGGTCAGGCTCTGGACTCCTTTAATTGATGTTGGCGGTCGGAGGTCTTGCACAGCCTTGATTTTCTCGGGGTTCGCATCGATGCCGCGCTGACTAACTATGTACCCCAAGAACTTTCCCGAACCCACACCAAACGTACATTTTTTCGGGTTTAACTTCATCGAATAATCACGCAAAATAGAAAACATTTTATTAAGATCGTTTACATGATTGGACGCGTACACGGACTTGACTAACATGTCATCTACATACACTTCCATACATTCACCTATCAAGCTAGCAAACATCTTATTAACCAGGCGTTGATAGGTGGCCCCGGCATTCTTCAACCCGAACGGCATCATGGTGTAGCAATAGAGTCCTCGTGCCGAATAGAAGGAGGTATGCTCCTCATCGTCCGGATGCATGGGAATTTGATTGTAGCCGGAGTACGCGTCCATGAAGCTCATCAGCTCGTGACCTGACGTAGCGTCGACCATGTAGTCGATATGAGGGAGGGGATAGCTGTCTTTGGGGCATGCCTTGTTTAGGTCGGAGAAATCGATGCACAACCGCCATGCCCCGTTGCTCTTTTTCACGAGTACCGGGTTGGCCACCCAGGTCGGGTACCGGACTTCGCGTATATACTCGTTGTCCTTGAGCTTGGTCACCTCCTCTTCCAGGGCTTGCTGTCGGTCGGGGCCGAGCTTCCTCCGCTTTTGCACGACCGGTTTGACTGTGGGGTCGACCTGCAGTCGATGGCAGGCGACCTGCGGGTCGATGCCGACCATGTCCTCGTGGGTCCATGCAAAGACGTCCGCGTTTTTCCGGAGGAACTCGGTCAGTTCGGCCTTCATTGGCCCCGGTAGCTTGCTCCCGATCCGGAGTTGTTTCTGACAGGTCTCTTCGTCGATGAAGATGACCTCGACTTCATCCATTGGCTCGGCCCTCTTCGTCCCCCGTTTTTCTTCGTATTGCGTCCGAGGGTCGAGCTCGTCTTCCTCCGTGATCGGCCTTTTGCCGGCCCTTCTCCCCCTGTCCCTGTCGAGGTCGTCTTCGACCTCACCCTCGACAGGGTCCATCACCTCGGCGCCCGGGGCCGAGTTGTCCGCTCCAACGTTTGGCTCCGCGGCTTTCGGGTCGGCACCCGTCGGGGTCAGGGGATGCGAACCTGTCTGGTTTCCCAGCATGCGGTTGCCCCCATCACCGTCGTGTGCCAACTCGGTATCCGCCACCCCGGCGTCTTCCGGTAAGTCCGCCATGTTTATCTCGGTGCGCGGGATGGTTAGGATACATTCCCGCGCTTCCCTTTGGTCTCCTCGGTGGGTCCCTTCCCCGTCGGGAGTTGGGAATTTGAGAGAATAATGGAAGATAGAGACGGCGGCCTTCAATTTGTAGAGCGCCGTCCTGCCCAATATGGCGTTGTACTCACTTGGGCAGTCCACGATTTTGAATGTTTCCAGGATTGTCTTCGCGGGCTGCCCCTTGTCTCCGAACCGGACCGGGAGCGTGACCTGTCCAACCGGGGCGACGGTCTGACCGTTGAAGCCCTGGATCCGCTCCCGGCAGGGTTGTACCTCCTTCCTATCGATACCCATCTTCTTGAAGGTCTCGTAGTAAAGGATACTGGCGTAGGCCCCGGTGTCGACCATGATGCGATGGATCTTGATCGCCATGATCGGCGCCGTGATCACCAGGGCGTCGGAGTGGGGATGATCGAACAGGAAGGCGTCTTCGTCGTTGAAGGTGATGGTGTTTGGGGTCGGCTCCGGTGCCGGCCTGCTGTGGGCATGCATCACCCTTTGCCCGGCGTGGTAGGCCTGTCGGGCGTAGGCCTTGGTCTGCCTCCGAGAGAGGAGGGGCTCGCTCCGGCTTGTGTTGACACGCCGGGCCGGGAAGTTGGTCGGGTCGGACCCGGTGTGGGGGGTCCGGTCTCTTTTTCTGCCCCTAGAGGTGCCGGCCTCATCCTGATGAGTGGGGCAGAAGGTCATGATCTCGTGGGGGCCGCCCTGCTGCGGCTTCTTTCTTCGAGGATTCACGTCGGCATCCTCGTCACTGTCGGGGCTTTCCTCGAAACGCCCCCCTTTCTTCCTCTTATCCCCGGAGTGCGTGAACTTCCGGAGTTGGGGGTCATCGATCAGCTTCAGAAGTGCCGAGATCAGATTTCGGCATTGATCGGTGTTATGCCCATGCGCCTTGTGGTAAGTGCAGTAGCGGGTTTTGTCTACTTTGTCCTTGTCAGTGAACATTGGCTTGGGGTCCGGCAACAACCCTTTGGCCTTAATCTCCTCGTAGACCGCCGCGGCCCCTACTGAGAAGACGCCCTGGTAGCTCTCCCTCAGCTCCTCGGCCCTCTGTCTCCGCTGAGCTCGAATCTCAGCGAAGGACTTGCTCGGCTTCCCTGATTTTTCCTCCTTTGCCTTCGCCTTTGCCGGTGCCGGTGCCGGTGCGACGTCGAAGGTCGGGATAGATGAGGATTCCTCCGCCATGATATAATCTTGAGCGCGGGTGAGGAACTCCTGGTAGGTGGTTGGTTTGTTCTGGCACAGGGACCACCTGAACAAGGTCTTCGGCCTGAGGCCGCCCTGGGCCGTAATGAGCAAGGCGTCGGGGTGGCACTGTTCCATGTTTTGGACCCGGTCATTGAACCGAGCAATGTAATCCTTGAGGCTTTCATTCTCGCCCTGCACGATGTTTGAGATAGACTCCTTGGGGGCGAGGTTGACCTGCGACCCAATGAAGTGAGATCGGAACGCCGACCTCAGCTGTGCCCAGGTTGAGATGGAGCGAGGGTAAAGGGAATGGTACCACCTCTGTGCTTTGGGCCCCAGCGTCAGGGAGAACATGCGACAGCGCAGGGCGTCGGAAGCGCCGTGCAGGTCCATCCAGGAGGTGTAGAGGCCGAGGTGGGAGTCGGGGTCCGAGCTCCCGTCATAGAGGCCGAGTTGGGGTATTTGTATTCCCTTCGGGACGGCTTCTTGCAAGATGTCGAGGGAGAGGGGCGAGGCGTTGTCCGCGACCCGAGGGGTCGGCCGCGTACGAGTTTGTTGGTGGGCCGGGAGTGAGAACTCACTCCCGGCGGGCTGCCGACCCTCGAGCTCGGCGATTCTGCGTTTGAGGGCCGCGACTTCCTCGGTGTCGTGGGTGATGGCTTTGCCTCGTCTGATCACCTCCCGGAGATCGTGGTTGGCGTGACTCTTGTCTCCCAAGCGTTGGTGGACAGAGCGACGAACGACCGGGAGGCTTCGCTCTGGCCGGCTCTCCCCCGTCTGCTCTGTGGGAGCCGGTCCGGTACTTTTGTCGCGACGGTTCTGAGCCTCGCGGTTCGGCGATTGAGCCGTGGTTTTGGATTTTGCTGGGTTCCTCTGTCCACCGGCCTCCTTTTCAGTAGTGTGGAGCAGAGTGTTGCCGGGGTTCTCCGTGGGCGCCACAGTGTTCGCCCCGGCAGTTTGACTGGCGAGGGCTTTGGCGAAGACCCCCTCGAGGGCTTTTAGGACGTCGGGGTGCTGCAAAGCCGCAGCAAAAGTTGGAACTGGGGGTACGGGAACGATCGGGCCCTGCTGAGCGCGACGGGAGGACTCCCCGCCATTGCGGCGGCGAAACTGGGAGCCGGACTGCTGGGTGGAACCGTCATGTCCGGATGAAGGCATTTTGGAAGTGAAAAGGTGGAAAAGGATGAATGCGATGTGTGTAGTTTCACAAGGTCGAAAAATTGACACCAAGTAACTTATGGTGCCCTCCTTCTAGCGCCAAACTGTTGACGGACGTTTCCGGTCAACGGTTAAAAAGTCAAATAATGTAAAGAAAACGAAGAAAAGACAAGGAAATACGGTTTAATTACGGTTTTATTAATGGATCACGAGTTCGGCCTCTCGTTCGTGGTCGGCACTTGCGATGTACTTATCTTCCTTACAGGAGTTTCTTACAAATTCTTTAGAGAGAGAAAATATAAGCTCGAGTAGTTGGGATTTCAACAACCTCAAAAATAAATGAGGGGGTTGTTATTTATAGGAGGCTTTAATGCGGTACTGTTTGGGTACTGTTCAGCGGTCTTGTCGCACAGTAGCTCAACGGGACAAACCGGCGCTCCTCTGACTGATTGAGAGTAATTTCCGGATTCACCAATCATTACCGGCCATACATTTAATGCGAACGTGGGCTGCATTAAATGCGGACACGTTCTGGCTGAGTTGGACGTCCCATCGGCAATCATGCATAGACAAGTGGCATTATTTTATTGTGTCCGACGTCATACTTCTATCAGGAGCCGCCCTTGCGGGGCTGGGAATAAGGTGCCGATCTCGTAACCACACGGATTCGGTGCCGATCTCGGAACCGGTTCTCCCCACCGTCCCAGACAACTTTGACTTTCCTTCAGCTCGGCACCCACGTGCGGTTTTGGTGACCGGCTCCTTTCGGACCGGTACCTACATAGGGTCCGGACTCGGATATCAACAGTCGAGCAGTGAAATCGTTCTGAATATTATTACTGTTTTGGGACGTTACAACCTATCCTCCTTAAAATATTTCCGTCCTCGAAAATACAAAACTAAGGTTTTTGGCCAGAACTCCTACTACATCGCTATATACATCCAAAACATAAAATAGAAAGTACATATATATATACATCTGAAAATCTCAAAACTCGAAATCTGGATAACGAGCTCTGATCTCGGCCTCTCTCTCCCAAGTGGCTTCCGACTCGTCGTGGCGACTCCAGCAAACTTTGACGAGCTCTATATCTCTGTTCCTCAGCCGATGGACCTTTCGGTCCAGAACTGCTACCGGCTGCTCATCATACGTCAGGTTCTGCCCGACCTCTAGCCCGTCAAAGTTCACTATGTGGCTCGGGTCATACACGTACTTCCTCAACATCGACACATGGAAGACGTTGTGTACACCCGAGAGCTCTGGGGGTAACGCCAGACGATAAGCGGTGACACCAACTCGTTCGAGAATCTCAAAGGGCCCTATAAATCGGGGCTGCAGCTTCCCCCTCTTCCCGAAACGGACAACGCCCTTCATCGGCGTGACCTTCAGGAACACTTTATCTCCCTGCTCGAACTCAAGCTCCCTTCTACGCTTATCAGCGTAGGCCTTCTGTCTGCTCTGAGCCTCTCTCAATCTCTGTCGAATCTCGGCGACCTTCTGCACTGTGTCCTCGATCAACTTGGGACCGAGAACCTGCTTCTCGCCAACCTCATCCCAATAAAGGGGTGAGCGGCACTTGCGACCGTATAAAGCTTCAAACGGCGCCATCTTGATCGACGAGTGGTAACTGTTATTATAGGCGAACTCCACATTGGGTAACAACTCCTCCCACGAACTTTCCGCTCTAAGACACAGGCTCGAAGCATGTCCTCAAGCGTCTGGATGGTTCGTTCCGACTGGCCGTCGGTCTGTGGATGATAGGCGGAGCTAAACTTCAGCTTCGTCCCCATGGACTCGTTCAGACTCTCCCAAAAATGTCCGGTGAACCGGGGATCTCTATCTGATACAATCTCGGCTGGAACGCCATGGAGTCGAACGATTCCATGGAGATACACATCAGCTAGCTGCTCCATGGACATGTCCATCCTGACAGGCATGAAATGGGCCGACTTCGTCAGTCGATCCACAACTACCCATACTGCGTCATGATGCTTGGCCGACATCGGCAAACCCGTGACAAAGTCCATGGTCAGCTTCTCCCACTTCCACTGCGGAATCTCTATAGGCTGCATGAGACCCGGTGGAACCTTGCGCTCAGCCTTCACTTGCTGGCAGATCAGACACTTCTCGATAAACTCGGCGACATCTCTCTTCATCCCCTTCCACCAGAAGGACCTTTTCAGGTCGTGATACATCTTAGTGCTACCAGGGTGCGCCAAGTAAGGAGCACTATGCGCCTCGGTCAAGATCTCCTTCTTCAGGGTCTCGACATTTGGCACAACGATCCTCCCCTTGTATCCCAAGGCACCATCCGTGCCTCGGTAGAAACGTTCAACTCCTCCGGCATGAATCTTTGCCCCCATCGAGCGAATGAACTCGTCGAAGGCTTGATCCCGCCGGATCCTGTCTCGCAACGTGGGCCACATTCTCATCGCTTGAATACCTCCCACAGCTGGCAACTTGGGAGGTGATTCGACCACCTCTAGCTGCATCCGAGCGAACTCATGAATCAACTGACGCTGCTGAGTGATCATACAGGTCAGCTCGCCCTTTCCCTTCCGGCTGAGGGCGTCAGCTACTACGTTCGCTTTACCCGGATGATAGTTGATGGTACAGTCATAATCTTTCACCAGCTCCAACCATCGCCGCTGGCGCATGTTGAGCTCCTTCTGGGTGAAGATATACTGTAAGCTCTTGTGGTCGGTATAAATCTCGCAGTGGCCCCCGTACAAATAGTGCCTCCAGATCTTCAGGGCGTGAACCACTGCTGCCAACTCCAGATCGTGAGTCGGGTAGTTCACCTCGTGCGACTTTAGCTGACGGGAAGCATAAGCCACAACCCTGCCGTCTTGCATCAAAACGCAGCCTAGACCCTGCTTCGAGGCATCACTATAGATAGTGAAACCCTGTGTGGGGTCCGGGATGGTCAACACGGGTGCCGTCGTAAGCCTCGCTTTGAGCTTCTGGAAGCTCGACTCACAACGA
>BKCP01004350.1:260090-308128 GCA_008636005.1 Striga asiatica | reverse complement strand
CACATCGGTTGTGAAGGAGAACGAAGCATGCCATATAAGTGGCTGTGGACACCTTCACTAGTGTGACGCGTTTTGGTGAGCTTGCTCCCAAAGGCAAAACCGTGCGGGGAAGGATGAAAGTACCCAGAGCGGACAATATCACACTACGGGTCAACCTTACTGGGCTGTTACAGTGGTATCAGAGGGCGTTGGGCTGTCGCGGCGCGGGGGCATCGCGGGCGTGGAGTGCGGGACCTGGGAGGCTCGGAGCCGCAGTCCGGGTCGTGGTGCTGGCGCGGCGCGGTGGTGCACGAGTGGCGCGGCGCGAGGCTTGGGCAGGTGGGCAGCTCGCACAGCTTTGCTTCTCGGGCTCGTTTGAGTTCGTTTCAACTCGGAATTCGATTCCACTTTTTCCTGTGTGTTCCCAACGAACTCCTCTCTTCGATTAGGCTTGCCCAACTAGTATTTTTCCGAAATCCTGTTCTCCCGAGACTTCCAAACTACACACCGACGACGACGAAAAAAAAATAGAAAACGAACGAAAAACACAAGAAAGACCAAGAAGAGAGCAAACACTAAATAAACTATAAAACGACCTAAAAACCAATTAAAACACCTAAAATGGGGGAAAAATAAAGACTAAAAGACAACGAAAAACGCAACAAAGATGGGACAAACAACTCCCCCACACTAAAACCTTTGTTCGTCCCGAACAAAAAGAAAAGAAAAAACACGAAAACAAGCAAACGAGAATGGATAACAGTTTCAAATAAGACAAGCCTCAAATTAACCCACTTAGCCAAGGAGACTTCAAATGACCAATATAGCACACCTCAATTACAACTCGAATGCACCCACTTAGCCAAGGAGACTTCAAATGACCATATATGCCTCACTCGGTTTCTTTCATAAATATGAAGTGGATACGCTCAAATTGGTCGATCATCATGTATCATCATAAGCTTGCTTATCGTCTATTCATACTATAAAACAATCAAAAATCATGAAGTGCAAATCGAGGGGACTTCTGGGGTTGCAATAAAGGCAGTTTGCACAAGGGAAAGACCAAAATGAAGAATAAGCGGCTCAAATAAACAATCAAATTCTCGAGCATATAAACTACTCGAATGCTCCACCACCTATCAAACTCAACATGAAACCAATCATTCCCATCAAAACTCCATGCAACACTCATACATGCTCAAGATGAAACGCAAATTAAGTACTCGACTGTCTCATTTTTTTATTCAATTTTTTTATTATTTTTGAAGAGTAACTTTTTCCGAACAACAACAAATCGAAAGGACAATAGTCCGTAGGTTTAAACATTGGAGGTCTTCTAAGTGTCCTACAGTAGTTTTCTAATGCTCATTACCCATCAATGTGAATCGACTAGTAAGAGGAGCAAAATCCATTCGAATCGCCTTGTGAGCTCTCGTTTTTTTTTTTTTTTTGTCAAGCACTCAAAATGCAACCCAAACAAGTTTTATACCTCATCAACACATATAGTAGAACATCCGTCGTCATAACAAGTACACTGTCAAATCTCAAGTAATTCAATCAAATCGGTTGACAAGAAATATGGTTCCAGGCTCAACGGGCTACTAATGAAAATATTACTTCAAGGGTCAATGAAAAGGCTAAAACAAGCAATGTCAAAGAAATGCCTCAATCATTTTCACAAATCACAACTTCAATCACTTCATTTCAAAACAGACTCAAAGCAAGTTCTGATCAACACGAATCCGACCAATATCTCTAAAGAAACAACCAAGGCTCAAACCTCACATAAGGAAAATAAATGTCCAACAAAACGACACACCAAGTTCATCAAAGCATACTGGTCATTATCAACATCACATCTCCTCAACATCATCAACAATCATCAACAAATCTTAAAATCCACCAAAATCCATACTCGCAAAACACACAACTGACTCCAGAAAAGAAACTAAAATAAAACTAAAAATGAAAATAACCTAAATGACTTAGACCTGGTCAACCATATACGCACATAATCATCTAAAAACTCCCCCACACTTAAAACCGAAAAATGTCCCCATTGTCGATCATCAGTGCAAGGAAAGTTTACCCATATAATCAACCAACACAAAAGACCGAAAAACTAAACCAAACACGATAATAAAAAGAAGGGAAAAGATACAAACGTACATGGCACTGTGACTAGACTAGTGACTGTGAATCCAGTGGTACGGGTGGAGGGTGGAGGTAATCAGGCCCCGAACAGCGGTGGGCCTCTGTCACATCAAATCTCTCGCCCCATTGGGATCGGGGCAGCTCTCTGGAACTCGTCTCGGGAGGGGTAGTGTGGCTGTTGGTATAGCGTCCCATCCCGACGTGTGCACGGTCCTGCAATGACCTCTTCGTGTACTCTCGCATACACACGTCCTCAGAGTTCGCCTGCGGCTCAGGCTGGGTTTCTCGAACGGAGATGGTGATGGACTCGTCGAACACTGTCGAACGGAATGAACGATCTGCAAGCTGTAAGCGCATCTTGGTAGGCTTCAATTCTCCGAGCCCGAGCCGATGATAAACCGTGAGTGGCATGAGGTTAATGCCTGCTCCTAGATCCAGCATGCCCAAGGTCTCTTCCCCATTCCCAAAGGCCATAGAAATCACGAAGCCTCCGGGGTCCTTCTCTTTTTTCGGCAAGTTCTGTTGGAAGACACTCGCCGCTTCACACTCGAGCACCTCTTCCCTGCTCTCGAGCTTCTGCTTATTTGCTGCCACTTCCTTGAAAAATCTTGCGTACGCCGGTATATTCTTCATCACGTCGGGAGCAGATAAATCGACATTGGCCTTAGCCAACATCGCATGAAGGTCTCGGATCATCTTGTTGTCCTTCTTCTCCAAAAGTCAGCTAGAAAAAGAAATCCTCAGCCTGTATGGGTTAGGGGACTTGTGCAAAGTTGGTTTGATAGGCGGTGTCCTCGAGGCCTCAACTCTTCGCTCCTTAACCACTTCCTTCTCTTCTTGCTCGGGCATAATCACTGTAACTGAATTCGCATGCTCGGGCTGACTCGGCAACTTTCCCTTGTTCTACTCATTCTCGATGGTCTCAACCCGTGTGGCCAACTGTCCCACTTGTGTCTCGAGGCGCTTAATGGAAGCCTCGTTGTTCATGGTTCGTTGCTTGTTGTCGGCCAAAAACTGGAGGATCTTATCCAGCTTCACATCTGAGTTTGACGAGCTCGGTCCGATTTCTGGTGCTGGTAGCCGTAACATTTGTCCCCTTGGTTGCTGCTGCTGAGGGACAAAGTTGGATTGAGGTGGCTGCTGATAGTGGTTATTAGACCAAGAGAAGCTTGGGTGGTTCCTCCACCTGGGATTGTAGGTGTTCGAGTATGGGTCATTTCATGGCCGGTTCCGATATCCTTGCACTGCATTTACCTCAGCACCTTGCCCCCCATAGTTTGGCTCGGCAGCCATAGGGCACACTTTCGAACTGTGTCCTTGAACTCCATATGGACCGCAAACATTCACGGCCATAGTCTGATTTGGCGAGGAACTTCTAGCATTCAGTAGCCGCATCTGCTCCGTGAGCTCGGTTAACTGCTGGGCCTTGACATTGTTTCCTGGTCCGATCTCATTTACTGTGGACCTCTTCCCTCGGACGCTCTTCTGAGCTGAGTTCGCACTCATCGTCTCACTTAAGTCCGTTGTTCCTCAGTAGCTCAGTGGTGGAGCGGTTGGCTGTTAACCGATTGGTCGTAGGTTCAAATCCTACTTGGGGAGAATTTGGATCGCTTTTCTGACTTTGACCTAGCGACCCCTGCCCCTCTCCTTAGTTTCTAAACTAGCATTATCGTGGGACATCAAAAGTGGGAAGTGGATTGTTGGTTTTTCTTCTTCACTCTCGTATAGGTGAACTTGGTTCATTCCATTCTTAGGGATAAGAAAGATTCACTGGGAAGACTTACGTACTATCTTCATTAGCCAGAAGGAAAATTAGACTCCACTAGTGTCATTCGAAGAACGAACAATCAAAGGCTTACTTTAGGTAGGATAGATGGATGTGGCCCATTGGCTAAAGCTCTGCCAGCTTCTTGTAGACTGAACTTTCTTCTCTTTAGGCTCCGAGTTGTTTTTGGGTGGGATGGTCTAATTTTTCTTTGCCACTAGTGGCATCGAAGTTCTTGGTAATTAGTAAGGGGGAAGGAAGATCTCCACTGATTTCATTCATTCAGTGCCTGCGGTGAGGCGTGACCCACAAGCGACGAAGGGGGGCGCTATACTTTTCTTTTTACCTCTCGTACTCTTAATGGGAAAAAGAGGAAAGGATCATACTTTATCTCAGTCTTTGAAGCTATTAGTCAACTCATATTCTACAACTTCATTTCAGACCCTCCGAAACTTGAGGATACTCCCAGAACCGAGCTCTTTCTTTAAAGCAGCTATCCCTACCTAAGAAAGTTGATCATACGCAGGGAATAAAAGACTTGAAGGTGAACTGGCACACAAGCAAGTAAGAGGCTCTCTGGTTAGCTCCACTAGTAGTAGGGACTTTAAGACCGGTACAACAGGAAAGAATCCAAAGCTTTCAAGGATGTTAGGCTTCAAACGGGACAGAAAAATTGGAAAGCGTAGGACGAAATAGCCTACCTTGAATACAAAATGAATTACCAGACGGGCTGGCCCACTTGTACGTAATAGAAGAGAAGTCCAGGCTTGATGTAATTAACCTATGTGAGTTCCAATATCCCTATTGATTTTTTTTAGTCGAAGATGATTTGAAGAAGGGTTGCATTTATTAAACACCTATGCAGATAGATTTATATAATATCCAACTTCTCTTTTATTGCTTATTCCATTTGGGACAGCCAAAGTCGTGCTCTATCAAAAGAGAATTTCTATTCAATGCAAAATTGAAGTGAAGTAGGATAATTTGTTGATAATTCCCTATCAACAGCATATCTAAAAAATAGATATCTGGGTAACAATTTCTATTCTGGGGTTGACATAGACTCATATATTTTGTTAGAATTGAAATTGAGAAGGGTTTTTTGGTTAACAAAAGATGATTAGTTCTGCCCCCATTTTGATTTTCTTATGTCATTAAGAAAATGCAAGTGGAGGTTCAAATCCCAGAATCGTTCATGAATTAGAAGTGCCTCCTATTCAGTTCTAGAACTAGCGGTTACAGCGAATGGGCAATCTTGTGTATGTCCAAGGCAAAAGGGCAAGAGACTCTGTCAATTCATCCAATGAGTAAGCAGGATAGTGTTGTTAGAAATCCTTTAAGTCCCTCTAGAATTTAAGTAAACTCCATCCCTCGAAAGTAAACAAGTTTTCAAGGGTAGGGGTAACTTTTGCTAGCGAGCAAGTAAGACAACGAGCTATTGTCTTTTCTTTTCCTATTATGGAAGGTGACAGTAGGGATTGGATGCACTTGGGGTATAGAAAGACTTCATACTATCATCGGCGACTGAGAAAGGTGGTGTTCATTTTGTGAATTGGGATAGGCAAAAGATAAGGTCTGAGCCAAATTGAGCAAAGGAGGCTACTGCACCATGGGCGGATGTGGCTCAGGCAGAAAGAAAAGCTAAAAAATCAGCACAAGTGAGTTATTCACTCCTACGATAGAGTGAAAAAAGGCCCAACAATTCCCCTTTTTTTTGCTCCCCCACGGCCATCTCAGCCTGCACAAAAGTACGATGCAATTGAGAAGCCCTTCGATCGTCGGAGCAGCAAATCTGTGAAAGGAGCATCAATAGTAGCATAACCTTTCACGAATTTTCGATAATAACTTGTTAAGGTGATCAAACCCCCAACCTGTTTGGTAGTGCACGGCTCAGGCCATTTAAGCATTGCCTGGACCTTCTTTGGATCTGCACGAACCACTTCCGCAATCACAATATGACCAAGATATTCCATAGAGCTTTCACCAAAACTACATTTCGAAAATTTTAATATAATTTATTTTCTTTCAGACACCTCAAAACCAACCTCAAATGCTCGGCATGCTCGTCTTGAGATTCACTATAAATCAATATATAGTCAAAGAACACGACCACAAAACGACGTAGGAAAGCCCATAGTATATGATTCATGGTGGCCTGGAAGGTAGAGGGAGCATTAGTCAACCCAAACGGCATGACCAAAAATTCATAATGGCCCTCATGAGTGCAAAAAGTTGTCTTAAACACATCTCGGTCAAACACCAGAATCTGATGATAACACGCATGAAGGTCCAACTTAGAAAAAATCGTTGATTTTCCCAACTCGTCGAGTAACTCATCCACTGTCAGGATAGGAACCTTATCCTTAACAGTTACCGGATTAAGTGCACGATAATCCACACAAAAAAAATGACCCATCACATTTCTTGGCCAGCAACACTGGAGATGAGAGTGGACTTTGGCTGGGTCGGATGAGACCTTGTTCATGCATCTCCTGCAACAATCTCTTCATTTCATTTTTTTGAAAGTACGGGTAGCGGAGTGGACGAACATTAATTGGCTTAGTGCCCAGCTCTAGATGAATTCTATGCTTAAACAAGCGTCGTGGAGGTAGCTCGGTTGGTGTTGCAAAAACCTCAGTAAACTCAGTCAGAACATCTTTCAGTCTGGAGTATCCTTTGAGAGGCCTCGGCCAAAGGTGCAACGCAGTAAAGCTCGAAGAGTTCGTCAACTTTACTTTTATGCATAAGACTCTGTAGCATTCGAAAACTTATTTCTTTCTTCCCTAATGACGACTCGCCTTTTAGTACCATCTTCTTTCCTTCCCAGTGAAATTCCATAAGTGACTGGGTGTAGTCGTGTGTAACTTGTCCTAACTCTTGAAGCCATTGAACACCAAGAATGATATCTGGGCCCTGTATCGGCAATATAAATAAATCGAGGTTGAATTTAGTTCCCTGTAAGTCAACCGTGACAGCCGTTGTAGAACCCCGTTCGATTTATAGAATTTCTCGGAATATTTTATTTATCAAATTTTATTTATGAGATTATGTTTAGTGTATTGGTTGCGATGTCTACTTAAATTAAATAACTAAGTACTCCATCGATTTATTGTGAAACGTTCGTCGTTCGGCGATTTCGGTTTCATCGCGTAAATCGGATCTAACAAGTTAGATTATTGGTTTTTTCGAATATTACTATTTTGGCATGATTAATATTATTTGGATTAACTGCCCGAGTAACATTATTGTTTGTCTTATATGTATATTATCGTGTGATAATATATATATATATATATATATTGCCGGTTGGGTTATTTTAATTTTTCCTGGTCGTCATATTTTATTTTTCTGAGCATCGATTAATTATCGAATTATGTAACCGAGCCTCAAGCACCGGAAGTCGAACCTAATTGTATGGCCTTCGGCCCGCACCAGCCGCGACCCGCGCC
Organism: Striga asiatica; assembly: GCA_008636005.1. Lineage (NCBI taxonomy): Eukaryota > Viridiplantae > Streptophyta > Magnoliopsida > Lamiales > Orobanchaceae > Striga > Striga asiatica. Next base: position 300,778 of record BKCP01004350.1, on the reverse strand, counting down.
AGGCCCGGTCTCATTTAACTTGGTTGGCAAGTTTTAGAAATCCTAGCTCTATATATATGTAACCCCTCTTTTCTCCTATTCTTTTACCCTCAAACCCTACCTCTGCTCCTCAGTCGTCACCCCTTCCCTCTCTCTCCCTAATCCGATCGCTACCTCCGTCGCATCCCCTCGGGCATCGAGCATCGCCGGCGTCCCCGGTTACTCGCGCGCCTACGAAACCCTGTTCAGCCCCTTCCATTCGTTTTTTGAGTGTCCCTTTGGTGAATGGTAAGGGATGGATGGTCCCTCTTTATTTTGTTGATATGAGATGATATATGTTGTGCTTATTTGAATTATGATTGGATCTTAATGAATTGTCCCTTAAATTACGTGTTAAATTGTTGAATTTATGTGATCTATTGATGGGATCTAAGGATCCATGTATGTTTCGTGGAAAACCTGGAGTTTTAGGAACTTTGGATCGTCCTTGGTCTAATGGTGAAGACCTTGGATCGTTTTGATGTGTATTCTTTGAGATATGAAATTTTAAAACCGAGCATGCTGCTGAACTTTTGAAAAATCATCATAAATTGAATTCTTGTCATATTGCTGTGAACTTTGAATATGTTAGACCTTTGTTGATTATGTACCTTGTGTAAAAATTTCAAGTCTAATCTCGACCTGTAGCTGTGTGATTTGTTGATTTTATGTTCTGGTCAAAAACTTGATAGAATCATATATATTCAAATTCTTCTCCAAATGTCCTGAATTTTGGATATGTTGTTACTCCCTGTGTTTTACTGCTTATGTTAAAATTTCATTTATAAACTTGAAGGTTTATCTAGAGAACTTGAATTTTTACTCTTTTACTGTAATTTTACAAAAATTATCTTCCCAGGTTAAAATGATTTCTTAAGGCTGATTTTTGGTGTACATGTGCATTCCTGGGTATATTATATGTGGTAAAAATTTCATTGAGTTTGGTCGGATGGATTTTGAAAAGGTTTGGATGTTACCTCACCGGTCTGCTGTCCAGTGCCGGTCCGCGCCCAGCCCGTGCCAGCACCCCGGTTGGGCTATTTCCCAACCCATTTTACTTCCCTTTTGACCCGTTAGCTTATTTTTCATGTCAAGCATGCTATATGTGTTCTATTTGACTTGTAATTGGTTTTTCGAGTCTAAACGGTTTAACTAAGGTTTCAAACTCCAATTACGAATTTCCATGAATCACTTAGTCGATACGGTTTCGGCTAAGAGAATGCTAACGTATGTGTTTCCATGTGTTGGAATAGTTGTTAATAGGACTATCATAACAATTGTAGGTGTTTGACGAGCCGAGCTCTCTACCTACACGTGATTATCGTGCAATCTTTTACTGAACGAGGTGGGTTTTATTTGAAAATTTCTATGCAATAAATTATTGCCTTACGTGTGGTATGATCAATGTATGCATGCAAATCATGTAGCCTTTGATGTGAGCTGTACTGGCTGTCGAACGGTTGCCCCGTATTTATGAAACGAAACTTGTGGGGTTCTTTAAGCCTGTATCACCAAGGCTATGCTCGGTCAGAGGTATGAGACTAGAGCTGTGCTCGGTCGGTTCCCCGTTGTGAGAGCAAGGCAGTGCTCGGCCGACGCCGGATACTCCTACTGGCTGGGTAGTAGATGTAAGGCCTGAGCTAAGGCATTTGATACGTCTACCAGCAGTAGTCTATGCGTAGGTGTGCATATGAGTCTTGACAGTGTGAATTTATGATGGAAATTTGGGATCAGTAATTGATTTGTATACATGTTGCGATCGTACATGTTGGTATTATAATTATTGTTTACTACATAGTGGTGAGCACTACAGTTTCCATATGTGCTCACTCCCACCTGAAATTAACATTTCAGGTTGAGAAGTGCGGGCACGGCGGGAAGGAGCGAGTGGTAATCGGTTTTACGACCGGAATATTATTTATTGCTTCCGCTATTTATGAACTAATTTTATGATGTTATGAAGTTATGAACTCTGAGATTTTATGACGATTTGAAATAATGTAGGGGAGATGCCCCGTGAACATTGTGATGATTTTTGGGAACCCGATTTGGGTAAATTGATGATTTATGATTTTATTAATCCCGATTTTGGAGTTGATGTTCAGTTTGATGTTATGAAATGATGATTGATGTGGAAAATTTAAATGAGTAACGTCACAAGTGTTTTGAAATGAATTTCGAAAATCAAACTGATTTTTCTGAAAAGCCATAGATTTTCGTTAAATCAAAGTGGGGGCGTACAGTGTGGTATCAGAGCAGGTCTACGTTTCTGTAGACTGCTTTATGTGATATATGTGGACTCTGAGAAATAATTGAACACTAGAATGTAGTTATGACCACTCGCTTCCGTCGTAACGCGCCAACTCATGTATGAATACATGAGTAATTCTTATGTAAAATATTATGATATTATGAGATGTAAATCGGGACTTAGGAATTTATCCTCATGCTTTTAAACATTCTTGAACTCTAGATGAGTGGCGAACTTAGTTGTATGAACTTAAACTCTAGTAGTATAGAGTTAAGTTCTGACTTGGGAATTTGTTTGTTGGGAAAATTCGATGTGACGTTATCGAGCTGAGTTCTGTTTATAGCAGTCCTCTCGATGTAAATTTAGTGCCTTCGAGTAAGGGCCATTCGCAATGCCATCTTGAAAGACAAAGGCTTAAATGAAGGAAGCAGACGACCGAAGAAATCCCAGGTGTATGGGTTATTTGGAAGTCTGTAACCGTTGTCAGATGCGTATTAGTAACCAGTTGATGCGAACTGGGATGAGAGTCTAGGCACCTTGTGCATGCTGTTGTTCAGCCCCGAGGAGTGGGGGAAAAACCTAATACGTAACACTGTCACGACTCTCGAGAGTGGCTAAGCCTCGAGAAAGGTGTTAGTGACCTATTCTTTTGCGAAAATTCTCAACGAGGGAATCCGACTTTGTCCTTAGAGCGGATAGGCCGATCCGACACCACGTGAGTATCTTATGCAGTGATTTCGAGGTGACACTTCTATCTTGATAGAGACAACAAAATTCTCTGAGTATATTGAGCCGCGAGAGATTTCCTAGCGGCAACGGGACTTACCTGGGACAACTTGAACCGATGATGGAGGCAGTGAATCGTGGACTCGTGGAGGCGAAGCAGTCTTGTTTCATTTTTTTTGAAAATTTTGTCTTCCTGTAGATTTTTGCAAACCTTTGTTTATCCCATTTTCACATGACAAGAAATGTTGAATTGTACTTGAGGCTTCTATTTGTTATTCAATTTTCGTACTTTGGGAATTTCGCTTGATCTTCCCCTCCCTGGCACAGAAATTCAGATGGAATTAAGCATCGAAATTTTAATTTTCTGTTGGCCTTTATCTTGTGAAACTTGTTTCATGATACCTCTAACTCGATGCAAAAAGTTCAGGAGATCGAGTAACATTGCAGTTCATGGGAATTCAATAGCCTTGAGATGGGCGGCAAGTCATAGACACCGGAGGCTTGCGTTCGACCTAGTTCTTTTTCTCGTTTTGTTTGGAGTATAGCTGTGTTCAAAACCCTACCTTGGTTTCGCTGTGTAAGCAATTGTTTTCGCTTTCCAACCTTAAATTTCGTTTCCCTTGAAGTTTAGCCGATTCTTATTTATCTTTTGTTGGGTATTGACTTTCTTTTGAAAGACCTGATTGCAAATAAGATTAAGCGCCTTTTTGTTTCTGCTTGTCTTTATTCGTTTACGAAGTATGTGTCTTTCGTCGGGTCGTCATCGCTAAGTTATCACGAAAACTCAAGAAGGCTAATAATTATTCACGCACGACATGGAGACAAACATACAGGAGCAGAAGCCAACACAAATCGGTTCGATAAGAAAGATGGAGTAATTTGGCGCATATCAAGGAGTGTTTCTAAAAGATTATGAAGGATCTTTTAAGGAGGATAGTCGAGACCGGAACTAGTACATTGTCAAATGTTGAACCGTCCTTGTTTTAAAAATTTTGTTCATCGTAGACTCTCTCGTTCTTCTACTCCTTTCAGAGTCTCGAGAGAGATCTTTTGGTGTCTTAGGACTTTTGCGATCCCTTGCAAACAAGTTGATCTTATTTGTGTTGCAACCTTGTGAATCAATTAAGACGAGTATTTTATTCCACTTGTCGTATACAACCCTTCAATTGTAATTATGTCTTTCAGACTGAGTTTTTCCCCCGTACTTTTGTTGACCTAATGGACCGAGCATTCCAATCATATCCGGGACAGTATATCATCGTCCTTATCGATGATATTCTAATAAAATTTTGAGATGCTGTCAAGACAACCAATGGAACCCGACAGAGCACCATGATTGTATAGTAATGTATTTCGGGCTAAGCCACACGCTGACGACTGTTATGAGTGGTCTAGTCGCTGTATTTTCGCCGATAGCGTTTTGGCATATTATTGAGAACACCGGGGCGTAGTGAAAACATCTGAAGATGTGATCGGAGACTTTTTGATAGGAGGAACTTCAGACTTGAATCCCGAAGTTTGAATGGGAGGTGAAAAAGAGTCGCGCTCGTTTAGGACTGCTGACACGATTAGCTACCTTAGGAAGAGCTGACGTGTTGGCCGATGCTGTCGGTCGGAAGAGTCAAGGCGAGCGGGTACCGTATCTCGCGGCAACCGCATTGGAATTCTTTTGAGAATTCTCGTCCATCACAATCGTGTGATCTCTTCGCGTATTAGAGTGTGTTGTTTTGAAGAGTTGGTAGACTTAGAACTCGGACTTGCACTTTTCCATTTCTGAGACTTTTGAAACTTTTGAAAAGGTGAAATGCCTGAACTATATAGTGTTGAACCCAAAATTTTTGAAAATTTGTAAACCCACTCATTTTTGGTAGCCTTGAATTGTAATTTCCTGTGAAACCCTGGACCAAACGCCGGCCCTGGCTGGGTGTAGCCATGCGAAATGGTGGCCGAGCACGCACGACCGTGCTGAGAGATGTAAGGCTAGCGCGCAGCCGACCGTTGACTCGCACACAGGTTGCAGCGGCCATCACCGAATGCATGAACTCCCCAGGCCAACGTGTGCGGCCAAACCTCAACCTTGCAGCTGGTCTCCGAGTAGGTGTGTACGCAAGCATCCCAGCGCCCCGCTTATGCACGAACTCCCCGAACCATCGATTTCTTTCTGAAATTGTTCGACCCGTTTCATGTTGGACTATTGGTTAGACCTTTTGAATCCTTTTATTTTGAACCTTAAACTGAGAACTCCAAGTTCCACTAAATCGTGTATGAATCATTAATCGATGATATTCGATTAAAGAGTTTAGTCGATGAGTTCCTGTGCGGTGCCTGAGAGTTTCTCGAGTCGGCAAATTGGGAAGTTCGTGTTGTTATTGGACGGACCCTTGTGATGCGCATAAGGGCTACGTTCGACTCGTGGAGTCGATATCTTTGAGTACATGAGCATATTGGGGTTGTATTGTCTATATGTGGTACCGTGTTGACATCTCTAATGGAGACGCATGGTCCGTGATGAAATCGTGAGCAAGTTATCAGTGTGACTCGGGAACAAGACTTAAGCTAGCGTCATGTATCCACCTTGATGGTCGGACCATCGCAGTACGCTAACAATACACCAAACGACATGTTGGGGTCTTGTGTGTTGTTAGGTACGAAGCAAATTGTTGATACTCATGGGTATAGGCCAAGCCGGACTGGGCCCCTTGCAAGAGGGTGTACGCTTGAGCTCGGGCAGGATTGATCACCCTCCCATGCAAGAAGGTAAACATATAAGCATAGGGCGAGTCGGATTGGTCCTGTGTGTGAGTGTATGCCTTTCGAGTATAGGGCGATAAGACTCATGCGAGCGGGGTCGAGTTTCGGAGGGGATACCCGGGCCTCATGATTGGAAATTCTCGTTCATGTCTGTCATTTTCCTTTAGATGCGTGTTCTTTCGTATTTCCGAGGACGTAAATCTTTTAAGGAGGATAGATTGTAGTGACCCATTCGATTTATAGAATTTCTCGGATTATTCTATTTATCGAATTTTGTTTATGAGATTATATTTAATGTATTGGTCGCGATGTCTACTTAAATTATATATATAAGTACTCCATCGATTTATTGTGAAACGTTCGTCGTTCGGCGATTTCGGTTTAATCGCGTAAATCGGATCTAACACGTTCGATTATTGGATTTTTCAAATATTACTATTTTGGAATTATTAATAATATTTGGATTAATTGCCCGAGTAACATCATTGTTTGACTTATATGTATATAATTGTGTGATAATATATATATATATGTATATATATATTGCCGGTTGGGTTATTTTAATTTTTCCCTGTCGTCATCTTTTATTTTTCCGAGCGTCGATTAATTATCAGATTATGTAACCGAGCCTCGAGAACCGGAAGTCGCACCTAATTGTATGGCCTTCGGCCCGCACCAGCCGCAACCCGCACTTCGGCCCATGCCCTTACCCGCACCCGCGCCCGGCCCGGTCTCATTTAAGTTGGTTGGCAAGTTTTAGAAGCCCTAGCTCTATATATATGTAACCCCTCTCTTCTCCCATTCTTTTTCCCTCAAATCCTACCTTTGCTCCTCATCGTCGCCCCTTCACTCTCTCTCCCTAATCCGATCGCTACCTCCGTCGCATCCCCTTGGGAATCGAGCATCGCCGGCGTCCCCGGTTACTCGCGCGCCTACGACCCCGATACAGCCCCTTCCGTTCGTTTTTCGAGTGTCCCTTCGGTGAACGGTAAAGGATGGCTGGTCCCTCTTTATTTTGTTGATATGAGATGATATATGTAACACCCCAATTCAGAAATAATAGTAAGAACGGTTTCACTGCTCGACTATAAGTGAAATCCGTAATTTTCAGAATTTATCTGAGTTATATTTTATATGCTAAATGCTCAAATATAATAGATTATTCCTTGGAATATTTTTATATCAAGTTTAAGTTAAGATTAATCCACTAATTTGGGTTGTTAAGTTATAGCTATTCGGTTCGAGAAATTATCAACTTTGAACCCTAGTTGGTTCCGAGTCATTTCGCTAGTCATTTACGAACATAGCCAGGTCTTGGTATTTTTCATACTTAGAATATTTTTCTTAAGTGTTAAAAATGTCAAGGTGAGCCTTGGTCATTTCATAATCGAGCCCTAAACCACCCGAGCCATAGCCAAGCCTTTGTGCCATTTGTTCCTAACACCCTATTTTTCTCTAAGTATGTTGGTCTCATGCGTGGCATCATGTGGGAATTTGAAAATTATTATAAGCTTATTCAAGCTAAGTTAAAGTCATTAGGTGTTAAGCAAACTTAGCAATTTTTTTTTTCATGGCTAATAGCTAGCATGAACAAGTCTTTGTTTATTCCTTGTTGTAAGACATTGTCTCCTTCCCTTCCAAAGTGCTCGGCCAGGAATAAATCAGATCTTAGTGCCCTCTTTATTTTTTTTATCCTCAACCATGCCGAGAATCTAGCTTTTATGCATGGGAAATGAGTCACACCATTGTCCCCTATGTTCCTATGACTTTAAACCCACTTCCTTGCCTAATTCCTAACGTTCATGAGCCTACATTTAAACACCACTCCCTCAGCTGAGTACAGCTCTTGGGAAACTTAGAGAAATTTCGTCCATAGCTCCACACAAACAGCATAAAACCGAGAAGGAAAAATTAAATAACACTCATTTTACCGAGTGCATGTGTGCAGTAAATTCATGTTCTAGCCTATCACCTTCATACCAACAGCAAGCTTACCTTTTCATTCATCCTCACTCAACATAATAAGCATTGAGTCCACTGAATTCCTAGAAAACAAGCAACGAACCAAAGCATACACCCCACAAAGTTCAAGCAAAGCCAAGAGTGAAGTTTCATTTTCACCAAGTGCAATGTTGAGTTGCTCTTGAGTTCTAGCCAAGCATCCTCCATAGCAGCAGCCTATCATCCTATTCCTCTCATCCTCCTCTCATCCTAGAAGCATTTAGTGTCATTAAGTTCAAGGAGGCAAGCCAAAGAGCCGCAGCTACACAAGGAGCAAGCAAGAAGAGCAACACCGAGCATATACCATTTTTCTTGCATTTTTCTCAAAGATTAAGAGGTTTGTGTACTCAAATCTTTTTAGAATCATAATATATACGAGATAAGGAGTTGATTGGTATAGATATGTGCCATATATGTTAAGATATGAAGGATATATAAGCATGCAAAATGTATAAATGCTCCTAGTTCACTTGCATGTTCCATATGTCATGTTTTCGAACGTTTTTTCCTATACTATAAAAATTCTGGAAATGTGAAAATTTGGTGGATATTTCTTGTGTAAAAGAGGAGTTCATAGGATCAATAATGAAGTCAATTGGCCTAGTATAACTCGAGTTATTGATTTTTAATGTTAGACATGCAAATTGAACCTTATATGCGCGAATTTCAGTTCCGACTTCAAACGCGAATAACTCGAGTTATACTCAGGATAAAATTATGAAATATTTTGAACATGTTTATATATGAGTTGAGAGCCTCCATTCCAAATTTCATGATTTTATCATAAGAAATGAAGGAGTTATAAGTTTTAGATAACATGCGTGTCAAACAAAATTTTATGTGCGAGAGTACTCTCCACATGCAAGCTATGAATGCGAAACTTTTATGTAAAATCCTCTTATGAGTGGTGAATATTGTGACCGAGTTTGAACTTAAAATGTTGATCATGTGATTTTACAAAATTGTTGCAATATGCGCATGTATATAACTGAATTTCATGATATGTTTAAGTTATGAGTTTAATAAGCAAATGAAGTTCTATTGACATGAAATTTGGACAGCAAGTATATGTCTATGTCTACTATTAAATTGCCAAGTTTTGTAATTTTTGGAGACTTGTGTGAATTTTAAAAATTTATGAGGTTAAGAGCTCAATTATGTTCGGTTTAAATTTTAGATAAATGTAAAATCTTGATTTAATTGAGTTTCATGAGTAGACATGGCTTAGTATAAGTTATGTGGCCGGAGAGGGTCACCTTTCCTCCCTGACCGACGGTTCGAGTCCGTTTTGATTCGTGATTTCCGGTTCGAGTTTCTTTCCGGAATTTTAGTATTTTTCCGAGCAAATCAGTCCAGTTAAATTGAGCAGATAGAACCGAGAATTTTTAGCATATAATTAAATATTCGAGCATTATACTTAGCATTATTTTGCTTAAATATTTATGTAGCCTAAGGAGAGTCGAGCCTCCGACCGCTACCCAGTATCAGCACTTGCATCAGAATTCCAAGTTTTCAGGTGGGGGTCATGTACTGGATTCCACATCATAGATAATATCTGTACCATGGCAGAGGTATGTTCGAGACAGTTAGTATCCAGGTGGGCGCCGACCTAATGGCTTAAATATCCCATCTGATGACCGGTGGGGGGCCGACCTGAGGGCCTTTATACCCCATCGGTGTGTGCACACGAGCAGCCGACCTAAGGGCCGAGGGTCTTTTGACCACAGAAAAGAAAGAAAGAAAAAGTTTACAGTTTCAGCTCTTATATATTTGTGTTCATGACACGTTATTATAGATGATGTTTTATTCAGTACTGGTCTTTGCGGAGCATAGTGGTTTGCTCACGCCCCCATTGTGTTTTTCAGGAGACGAAGTCGAGTGAGCCGGATGAGCACAGATGTGGCGAAGCGTGGTCATGAGAGTTGGACATATTTTACACACATTTTTATGTCCTAGTTTATGATCATGTATTTTATTCAGTTATGTATGCATGTATTCTATTTTTCGGATGCTTCCGCTAGCAGACTAGACAGTGCGAGACAATTCAGACATTCATGTTTAATTCCACTATTCGCAGCGGATAGTTTGGTTGCATGTTGTATATGTCTGTGAACAGGTTAAGTTAAGTTTTTATCTGTGACATCCCGCAACAAGTCAGTATTTTCGAAAACCAAGCTCGCATGACCTTTCGAAAATAAAAAGAAAAATATTACTCTGATTTTTTCAAAGCTAGTAAGGCGGGGTGTGACAGAAGGTGGTATCAGAGCGCAGAGTGCGTTTCTGTATACTTTCAAAGTTTTGAAAAGCATGACCACGCCACGCTCATGCGCACCGACTCCGAGGTAAGTCACCTGACACAGTTTAAATTTGCAAGTGCTAAATTTAGTTCAAGTATGGGGCCTAGATAACTATCCACTTATAAGACAGATGACTCTAGAGACAGAACTCTAGACAGAACTATAGAACATGATGCTATGAGATGGGCTCAATTTAAGACGATATTGGAGGACAAGTTCTATCCTCGCCATTTCAAGCAGAGGATGGCACGGGAGTTCGCCGCTCTCCAGCAGGGTGAGCGTTCTGTGGACGAGTACGAGCGCGAGTTCGCTCGTAAGAGTGCCTTTGCTTCGCATCTTGTTGATACGGAGGAGAAGAAGGCGACACAGTTCCTCGATGGTTTGAGGAGCAACATCCGACTCTTGATCACCAGCAATGGCTTCCTTGACTACCTCGAGACTGTTGAGCGTGCTCAACAGATTGAGGCGTGCATTCAGAGAGACGCCCGTGCCCAGCCACCAGCCAGACAGCCAGCCGCCATTCCGCCACCCCAGCCAGCTCAGCAGATGAAGAAGAGGAAGTGGGAGGATCGCAAGGATAAGAGGAACCCTAGACAGAGGGGCCCAGCTCAGGCGGGCCAGCCAGCCCGACAGGACCTGCCGGCATGCGCTACTTGCGGACATCCGCACCGCGGGGAGTGTCTTGCCGGGCACGACATATGCTACCATTGCCACCACCTAGGACACCGGATCAGAGACTGCCCAGACCGCCCTCAGCCACAGCAGGGCCAGAGACCGCCAGCTCAGAGACAGCCAGCACCTAGACAGCAGGGCCAGAGGCCGCCAGGACAGCAGCAGCAGCAGCGTGGAGCACCTGCTCATATTTACGCACTCGACCAGGAGCAGGCCGCAGAGCAGCCAGGTACCATGTCTGGCATGTTATCATTGTTCCATACTCCAATCTTCGCTTTATTCGATACCGGGGCGACACATTCGTTCATCTCGGCCAAGTGCTTATCTGCCTTAGGAGCCCAGGGAGTGAGTACTGTCGACCTTCTCGAGATCAGTCTCGCATCGGAAAGGAAGATAGTCACGAGTTCCCTGGCCAATAACCTTAGCATCGATATCGGAGGCCGAACTCTAGTTGTAGACGCGTTCGTGATCGATATGAATGACTTCGACTTGATTCTTGGCATGGATTGGTTGACGGGATACCGAGAAGGCATCCGTTGTCGCGATCGGGAGGTGACACTACACTTATCTGAGAGAGACCGCATTACGTTCTTCGGGACGAAGTCTCGAACTCTACCGCGCATTATTTCCATGGAGAAAGCGACGAAGTACATGCAACGAGAGGATTGTCTGGGATTTCTTGTCAATATCGTTGGGGAGTCTTGGGAGAAGGTGTCTCCCGGAGATATACCCATCGTACGTGAGTTTGTGGACGTTTTTCCCGATCAGCTCCCGGGAGGACCACCTAACCGCTAGGTGGAGTTCACCATCGACTTGGTCCCCGGAGTAGGACCAGTGTCGAAAGCGCCGTATTGCATGGCGCCGAAAGAGCTTCAGGAGTTGAAGGCTCAGATTCAGGAGCTTTTGAGTCTCGGTTTTATCTGACTGAGCGTATCACCTTGGGGAGCACCTGTCCTCTTTGTCAAGAAGAAGGATGGGTCTATGAGGATGTGCATCGACTACTGGGATTTGAACTGGTTGACGGTGAAGAACAAGTATCCGCTTCCCAGAATTGAGGACTTATTCGATTAGCTGAGGGGAGCCAGTGTATTTTCCAAGATCGATCTCTGCTCTGGTTACCATCAGCTGAAGATCAGAGAGGCCGATGTGGCCAAGACCACTTTCAGAACTAGATACGGTCCTTATGAGTTCGTTGTGATGCCGTTTGGCTTGAGCAATACGCCAGCGGTATTCATGGATCTCATGAACCGTGTCTTCCATCCATTCCTGGATCAGTTTGTCATCGTATTCATTGATGATATTTTGGTCTATTACAATAGCCCGGAACAGCACGAGGAGCATTTAAGGACCGTTTTGGAGACTCTTAGGCGTGAGAAGTTGTACACCAAGTCCTCCAAATGCGAATTTCGGCTCGATCGAGTGGCTTTTCTAGGCCACATTGTCACTTCCAGAGGGATTGAGGTAGACCCAAGTAAGATTGAAGCCGTTAGGAACTGGTCGACACCGAGAAATGCCACCGAGGTTTGGAGTTTTCTCGGTTTGGCAGCCTAGTTTAGACGTTTCATCGAGGGGTTTTCGAAGATTGCCCTACCCTTGTCCCGTTTGACGAGGAAATCGGTGAAGTTCGAGTGGGATAGTCGTTGTGAGTCGAGCTTCCAGGAGCTCAAAGCGAGGCTTACGACGGTCCCAGTGTTGACTATTGTGGACCCCACACAGGGTTTCACTATCTATAGTGATGCCTCGAAGCAGGGTCTAGGTTGTGTTTTGATGCAAGACGGCAGGGTTGTGGCTTATGCTTCTCGTCAGCTAAAGCCGCCCAAGGTGAACTACCCGACTCACGATCTTGAGTTGGCAGCAGTGGTTCATGCCCTGAAGGTTTGGAGGCACTATCTGTACACAGGCCACTGCGAGACTTATACAGATCACAAGAGTTTACAGTATATCTTCACGAAGAAGGAGCTTAACATGAGCCAAAGGCGATGGTTAGAGCTCGTGAAAGATTATGACTGTACCATTAACTATCATCCGGGTAAGGCGAATGTTGTTGCCGACGCCCTCAGCCATAAAGAGAGAGGCGAACTGACTATGATCACCCAACAGCGTCAGCTGATCCGAGAGTTCGCCCAGATGCAGTTAAAAGTCGTCGAATCACCTCCTACGTTGCCAGTTGTGGGAGGTATTCAAGCGATGAGAATGTGGCCCATGCTTAGAGACAGGATCCGGCGGGATCAAGACTTTGACAAGTTCATTCGCTCGATGGGGGCGAAGATTCATGCCGGAGGAGTTGAGGGTTTTTACTGAGGCACTGATGGTGCTTTGGAGTACAAGGGAAGGATCGTTGTGCCAAACGTCGAGGCCCTGAAAAAGGAGATCTTGACAGAGGCGCATAGTGCTCCATACTTGGTGCACCCCGGTAGCACCAAGATGTATCACGACCTGAAAAGGTCATTCTGGTGGAAGGGGATAAAGCGAGATGTTGCCGAGTTTGTTGAGAAGTGTCTGATTTGCCAGCAAGTGAAGGCTGAGCACAAGGTTCCACCGGGTCTCTTACAGCCTTTAGAGATTTCGCAGTGGAAGTGGGAGAAGCTGACCATGGACTTTGTCACAGGATTACCGATGTCGGCGAAGTGCCACGACGCAATATGGGTAGTAGTGGATCGACTGACGAAGTCAGCCCATTTCATGCCTATCAGGATGGACATGTCCATGGAGCAGCTAGCCGATACGTATCTCCAGGGAATCGTTCGACTTCACGGCGTTCCAGCCGAGATTATATCAGATAGAGATCCCAGATTTACTGGCCATTTCTGGGAGAGTCTGAACGAGTCCATGGGGACGAAGTTGAAGTTTAGCTCCGCCTATCATCCACAGACCGACGGTCAGCCGGAACGGACCATCCAGACGCTTAAGGACATGCTCCGAGCTTGTGTCCTAGAGCATGGTGGTTCGTGGGAGCAGTTGATACCCACTGTGGAGTTTGCCTATAACAACAGTTACCACTCGTCAACCAAGATGGCGTCGTTCGAAGATTTATATGGTCGCAAGTGCTGCTCACCCCTCTATTGGGATGAGGTCAGAGAGAAGCAGGTTCTTGGTCCCAAGTTGATCGAGGACACAGTGCAAAAGGTCGCCAAGATCCGAGCAAGATTGAGTGAGGCTCAGAGCCGACAGAAGGCCTACGCTAACAAGCGTAGAAGGGAGCTTAAGTTTGAGCAGGGAGACAAAGTATTCCTGAAGCTCACGCCGATGAAGGGTGTGTTCCGTTTCGGGAAGAGGGGGAAGTTGCAACCCCGATTCATAGGGCCATTTGATATTCTCGAACGAGTTGGCGTAACAGCCTACCGTCTGGCGTTACCCCCTCTCGGGTGTACACAACGTCTTCCATGTGTCGATGTTGAGAAAGTACGTGTACGACCCGAGCCCTATAGTGAACTTTGATGGGCTAGAGGTCGGGCAGAACCTGACGTATGATGTGCGGCCGGTAGCAGTTCTGGATCGAAAGGTCCGTCGGCTGAGGGACAGAGATATAGAGCTCATCAAAGTTTGCTGGAGTCGCCACGACGAGTCGGAAGCCACTTGGGAGAGAGAGGCCGAGATCAGAGCTCGTTATCCCGATTTCGAGTTTTGAGATTTTCAGTTGTACATATATGTACTTTCTATTTTATGCTTTGATGTATGTAGTTTTGTAGTAGGAGTTCTGCCCTAGCACCTTAGTTTTGTATTTCCAAGGACGGAAATATTTTAAGGAGGATAGGTTGTAACGCCCCAAATCAGAAATAATAGTAAGAACGGTTTCACTGCTCGACTATAAGTGAAATCCGTAATTTTCAGAATTTATCCGAGTTATATTTTATATGCTAAATGCTCAAATATAATAGATTATTCCTTGGAATATTTCTATATCAAGTTTAAGTTAAGATTAATCCATTAATTTGGATTGTTAAGTTATAGACTAGATAAGGAGTTGATTGGTATAGATATGTGCCATATATGTTAAATAATGAAGGGTACATAAGCATGCAAAATGTATAAATGCTCCCAGCTCACTTGCATGTTCCATATGTCATGTTCTCGAACATTTTTGCCTATGCTTTGAAAGTTCTTGAAATGTGAGAATTTTATGGATATTCTGTGGAAAAGAGGAGTTCATAGGATCAAGAATGAAGTCAATTGGCCTAGTATAACTCGAGTTATTGATTTTTAAAGTTAGACATGCAAATTGAACCTTATATGCGCGAATTTCAGTTCCGACTTCAAACGCGAATAACTCGAGTTATACTCAGGATAAAATCATGAACTTTTATGGACATATTTATATATGAGTTAAGAGCCTTCATACCAAATTTCATGATTTTATCATAAGAAATGAAGGAATTATAAGTTTTAGATCACATGTGTGTCGAAAAAAATTTTATGTGCGAGAGTACTCTGTCCACATGCAAGATATGAATGCGAAACTTTTATGTAAAATCCTCTTATGAGTAGTGAATATTGTGACCTAGTTTGAACTTAAAATGTTGATCATGTGATTATAAAAAATTGTTGCAATATGCGCATGTATATAAATGAATTTCATGATATGTTTAAGTCATGGGTTTAATAAGCAAATGAAGTTCTATTGACATGAAATTTGGACAGCAAGTATATGTCTATGTCTACTATTTAAATGCCAAGATTCGTAATTTTTGGAAACTTGTGTGAATTTTAAAAATTTATGAGGTTAAGAGCTCAATTATGTTCGGTTTAAATTTTAGATAAATGTAAAATCTTGATTTAATTGAGCTTCATGAGTATACATGGCTTAGTATAAGTTAAGTGGCCAGAGAGGGTCACCTTCCCGCCCTGACCGGCAGTTCGAGTTCGTTTTGATTCGTGATTTCCGGTCTGAGTCTCTTTCCAAAATTTTAGTATTTTTCCGAGCCAGTCCAGTCCAGTTAAATTGAGCAGATAGAACCGAGAATTTTTAGCATATAATTAAATATTCGAGCATTATACTTAGCATTATTTTGCTTAAATATTTATGTAGCCTAAGGAGAGTCGAGCCTCCGACCGCTACCCAGTATCAGCACTTGCATCAGAATCTCAAGTTTTTCAGGTGGGGTCATGTACTGGATTCCACCACATAGATAATATTTGTACCATGGCAGAGGTATGTTCGAGACAATTAGTATCTAGGTGGGGGCCGACCTAATGGCTTAAATATCTCATCTGATGACCGGTGGGGGGCCGATCTAAGGGCCTTTATACCCCATCGGCGTGTGCACACGAGCGGCCGACCTAAGGGCTGAGGGTCTTTTGACCACAGAAAAGAAAGAAAGGAAAAGTTTACAGTTTCAGCTCTTATATATTTATGTTCATGACACGTTATTATAGATGATATTTTATTCAATACTTGTCTTTGCGGAGCATAGTGGTTTGCTCACACCCCCATTGTGTTTTTCAGGAGACGGAGTCGAGCGTGCCGGATGAGCACAGATGTGGCGAAGCGTGGTCATGAGAGTTGGACATATTTTACGCACATTTTTATGTTCTAGTTTATGATCATGTATTTTATTCAGTTATGTATGCATGTATTATGTATTTCGGATGCTTCCGCTAGCAGACTAGACAGTGCGAGACAGTTCAGACATTTCATGTTTAATTCCATTATTCGCAGCGGATAGTTTGGTTGCATGTTGTATATATGTCTGTGAACAAGTTAAGTTAAGTTTTTATCTGTGACATCCCGCAACAAGTCAGTATTTTCGAAAACCAAGCTCGCATGACCTTTCGAAAATAAAAAGAAAAATTTTACTCCGATTTTTTCAAAGCTAATAAGGCGGGGTGTGACAATATATGTTGTGCTTATTTGAATTATGATTGGATTTTGAATTGTTGAATTTATTTGATCTATTGATGAGATCGAAGGATCCATGTATTTTTCGTGGAAACCCTGGAGTTTTAGGAACTTTGGATTGTCCTTGGTCTAATGGTGAAGACCTTGGGTCGTTTTGATGTGTATTCATTGAGATATGAATTTTTAAAACCGAGCATGCTGCTGAACTTTTGAAAAAATCATTATAAATCGAGTTCTTGTCATATTTCTGTGAATTTTTAATATATTAGACCTCTTTTGATGATGTACATTGTGTAAACATTTCAAGTCTAATCTCGACCTGTAGCTATGTGATTTATTGATTTTATATTCTGGTCAGAAACTTGATAAAATCATATAAATTCGAATTCTTCTCCAAATGTGCTGAATTTTAGATATGTTGTTATTCTCTGTGTTGTACTGCTTGTGTTAAAATTTCATTTATAAACTCGAAGGTTTATCGGGAGAACTTGAATTTTTATCCTTTTTCTGTAATTTTACAAAAATTATCTTCCCAGGTTAAAATGATTTCTTAACGCTGATTTTTGGTGTACATGTGCATTCCTGGGTATATTATATGTGGTAATAATTTCGTTGAGTTTGGTCGGATGGATTTTTAAAAGGTTCGGATGTTACCTCAAACCGGTCTGCTGTCCAGTGCCGGTCCGTGCCCAGCCCGTGCCAGAGCCACGGGCAGCTATTTCCCGACCCATTTCACTGTCGTGTTGACCCGTTAGCTTATTTTCATGTCAAGCATGCTTTATGTGTTTTATATGACTTGTAATTGGTTTTTCGAGTCTAGACGGTTTAACCAAGGTTTTAAACTCCAATTAGGAATTTTCACGAATCACTTAGTCGATATGGTTTCGGCTAAGAGAATGCTAATGTATGTGTTTCCAAGTGTTGGAATAGTTGTTGATAGGACTATCATAACTATTCTAGGTGTTTGACGAGCCAAGCTCTCTACCTACACGTGATTATCCTGCAATCTTTTGCTGAACCAGGTGGGTTCTATTTGAAAATTTCTATGCAATAAATTGTTTCCTTACGTGTGGTATGATCAATGTATGCATGTGAATCCTATAGCTTTCGATGTGAGTTGTACTGGCCGTCGGACAGTTGCCCCGTATTTCATAAACGAAACCCGTGGGGTTCTTTATGCCTGTAAGACCGGGGCTGTGCTCGGTCGGTTCCCCGTTATGAGACCAGGGCGGTGCTCGGCCGACGGGGGATACTCCTACTAGTTTGGTAGTCGATGCAAGGCCTGAGCGAAGGCATTCGATACATCTACCAGCAGTAGCCGATGCGTAGGTGTGCACATGAGTCTTGACACTGTGAATTTATGATGGAAATTTGGGATCAGTAATTGATTTATATACATGCTGCGATCATACCTGTTGATATTATGATTATTGTTTATTGCATAGTGGTGAGCACTATAGTTTCCATATGTGCTCACTACCACATGAAATTAACATTTCAGGTTGAGAAGTGCGCACGGCAGGAAGGAGCGAGTGGTAGTCGGTCTTTACGACCGGAATATTATTTATTGATTCTGCTATTTATGAACTGATTTTATGATGTTATGAAGTTATGAACTCTAAGATTTTATGACGATTTGTAATAATGTAGGGGAGATGTCCCGTGAACACTGTGATGATTTTTGGGAACCCGATTTGGGTAAATTGATGATTTATGATTTTATGAATCCCGATTTGGGAGTTGATGTTCAGTTTGATGTTATGACATGATGATTTATGTGGAAAATTTAAATGAGTAACGCCACAAGTGTTTTGAAATGAATTACGAAAATCAAACTTATTGTTCTGAAAAGCCATGGATTTTCGTTAAATCAAAGTGGGGGCGTTACAGCAGTACACTTTTGGTCGCATACCAATGAGTCACCATTGCCGATATACACCCTAAATCCAGTCGTGTGAACAAGGTTGAGCTATAACTATTATGCTAGCTTTGGTTGGATAAAACTATGAGTGCTGCCATTATCAATTATAACTTCAAACTTATGTGCACCTTTTTTTCCTAAAAGATGTAACGAGCGGGGAGCCCTTTTTCCGATAAGAGAATTCAAGGTGGAGACATCACCCTGAATCAAGTCATCGTCATGTGGCTCAATATCATCTCCAAACACAACCCCATCCTCTAAAAATGGATCAAAAATATCAGCTTCGATAAGCAATGCGACGCTATGCTTGCAATTGTGTGTTGGTGACCACTTTTGGTCGCAATTAAAACACTCCCCCCTTGCAACACCCCGCTACTTAGGTCCAATTTTTTCGCAAATTTTTACCTTCGAAACTGCTTATAAATTTTTCGAAACCGTTTGCAAACTAACTCGGGATGCTGCTAAAAACTTATCTGCTTTAAAAATCCGTTTCCTTTAAACTAGGTCTAGTAACTGGATTAGACTTAATGAAAATCAGATTAAATCTTTTATCGAATCAAGCATGTAAAGTAACCCCATTCGTACTGGCGAACCGGGTAAAACTTTAAAATCTGAAGATACTGTCATGCAAGTTCGAAACTGAAATAAACATAGAGGAAGTCTGAAAATGCGTGGTCATAATAGTTATACAAACATAAGTAAACAAATGTCCCTGGAACGGCTAGCTGTGCCAAATCCACGACCCCGACCACCACAACTGCCCTCACGCCTGCCCGCCGACCCTGTCATCTGAAAAACATAATGGGGGTGAGTACTGGTCCTCTTGTACTCCATAAAAACTCAGGCTAAAGTAAACAGCAATAATAATAATGATATCACAATACAGGTATATATAAGTAAACTGAAATCTTTCGGAACACTATGGCCGGTAACTCCCGGAACACTCTGGTCGGAACTCCCAGACTCTCTGGCCGGTAACCATGTGCACACTCTGATGGTATATTTAAGGCGAACTGGGCCA
This sequence comes from Striga asiatica, assembly GCA_008636005.1. NCBI lineage: Eukaryota > Viridiplantae > Streptophyta > Magnoliopsida > Lamiales > Orobanchaceae > Striga > Striga asiatica. The sequence goes on along the minus strand of BKCP01004350.1, from coordinate 281,284 downwards.
CCACCAGAACTTAGGCGAAGGCAAAGTCGGCCTCGACCCTAAGCGGATAACTCATATACATACCTGAACAGGATCTCGACTATTATACTCAATGTAATACCTAGACTGGGTCCCCACCTGATCTGCTTAGAAAATATGTAAGTGCTCCTGTGCTGGTAGCTGACACCTCAAGCTATATAAAAATATAAGCAAACAAATATACTAAGTACTTTGTACTTCATATGCTCAATAATATGTTAAGATGCTCTACTCTATCAGATAACTTATCCGGATATAAAGGAACGCTCTAAGGGCTCGCTAAAATCATGCTAAGACCGGAACTCAAACTGATAAGCTTAACTGAACTAGTTTGGCTCGAAAAAATACTTAAATTTTGGAATAAGACTTGGACCGAAATACTCGAACAAAAACTGACTCGAACCGTCGGCTGAACCGGTCGGTTCGCTAACTGGTTGAACTGGGTCGGGCTGAACTGGACTGGGTTGGACCACCGATTCACTCTGGACTGGATGGTCACGGGTGATTTGGACTGGCCGGGCTCGGTCCCGCGCAGGACCTGCTGGTGCCCTGGCGCGGTGCTAGGCACGAGCTGGGTGCGACCGGGCCTCGGTACTGGGCGCTGCTGGCGCGGACAGGCGCGGCCAGGCTCGGCTGGCACGAGAGCTACTGGCTCGAGACTGCGCGGGCACTGACACGAAAACAGCGCTGCCGGGCGCTGTCTAAGGCACTAGGCACGACTGATGCCGAGACCTCGCACGCGGACACGGATTGGGCGCAGCTGGGTGCGGTCGCGTACGCTGGGGGCTGCGGTGCCTCGCGTACACTGGGCGCGGGCACGGACAAAGGCAACCTCAGCCTCTGTTGGCCGGTCCTTGCCGGAATTCCGGCGACTACTCCGGTGACAATGGACTCCATCCAACATAAAATGACATAAGACACATAAAAATGTCAAGAATCACTATGAGACCTCGGTTGGATTTTGACTTGGTCCGGTAGGGCCGATATGGCTTGTACGAGCCCTAGGTCACCGAATAAACTTGCTCAACTTACAAAATCACTTAAGGCCGAATACTTAACATCAAAAATCATGACTTTAAGGGTTAACACATTGGTCATAACTTGCATGCATATTACTAAGGCTCGGGGGTGAAAATATGCTCGATTTCACTATCAACTTGGCCGAACAAATGAACTCAAAGCATGCATATCTTTTACCAATGTCATGAACATGATTTTTGAGAAACAATGAGCCACTGAAATCGGCCTAAACATGCATGTACCATAAAATTCGAATTTAAGGGCCATAACTTCAAAAATTCAAAACTCCATTTTAAGTACGTGCATGGCATCATTTTTCTACATGATAATTCTTAAAATATCATGGTAAGGCTGAGAAAAATGAAAAACACGAGCTTACCTTCACCAAAGACCAAAATGGTGTGTTGATACCGGAGCCCGGCCCCAATATGAGTACCGGTCCGACGAATTAAGAACCGAGTGATGGCCGGCCGAACCAAAAAAGTCGGCACCTGAAACCGATCATGGGTGCCGAGCTTGAAAAGTATCAGGGCCGTCGGGAACGACGAGGGGACTCGGTCCCGAGCTCGGCGCCACGCTCATCAAGATACGAGTTCGGCACCCCGTTCGAAACCTAGCCAGGGCGGCTCCTGATGAAAGTACGACGCCGGGTACAATAAAATAATGCCACTTGTCCACGAATGATTGCCGATGGGACGTCCAGCTCAGCCAAAACGTGTCCGCATTTAATGCAGCCCACGCTAGCATTAAATGTATGTCAGGCAATGATTAGAGAATCCGGAAATCACTCCCAATCAGTCAGGGAAGCGCCGGCTTGTCCCGTTGAACTACTGTACGACAAGATCGTTGAACAGTACCCGAACAGTGCGATATTAAAAGCTACTATAAATAGCGACCCACCTCATTTATTTTGGGTTGTTGAAACTCAACTGCTCGAGCTCATATTTTCTCTCTCTAAAAGACTTGTAAGAAACTCTTGTAAACAATATAAGTATATCACAAGTGCCGACCTCGTACGAGAGGCCGACCTCGTGACCCGTTAATAAAACCGTAATTAGACCGTATTTCTCCGTCTTTTCCTCATCATTCTTTCTATTACTTGACTTTTTAACCGTTGATCGGAAACGTCCGTCAACAGTTTGGCGCTAGAGGAAGGGGACCATAAGTTACTTGATGTCAATTTTTCGGTCTTGTGAAACTACACACATCGCACTCATCCTTTTCCACCTTTTCACTTTCAAAAGCCACTCAAAATGCCTTCATCCGGACATGACGACTCCACCCAGCAGTCCGGCTCCCAGCCTCGCCGCCGCAATGGCGGGGAGTCCTCCCGTCGCGTTCAGCAGGGACCTATCGTCCCCGTACCCCCAGTTCCTACTTTCGCTGCGGCTTTGCAGCACCCCGACGTCCTCAAAGCCCTCGAGGGGGTCTTCGCCAGGGCCCTCGCCAGTCAAACCGCCGGGGCGAACACTGTGGTGCCCACGGAGAACCCCGGCAACACTTTGCTCCACACTCCTGAAAAGGAGACCGGTGGACAGAGAAACCCAGCAAAATCCAAAACCACGGCTCAATCGCCGAACCGCGAGGCTCAGAACCGTCGCGACAAGAGTACCAGGCCGGCTCCCACAGAGCAGACGGGGGAGAGCCGGCCAGAGCGAAGCCTCCCGGTCGTTCGTCGCTCCGTCCACCAACGCTTGGGAGACAAGAGCCACGCCAACCACGATCTCCGGGAGGTGATCAGACGAGGCAAAGCCATCGGCCATGACACTGAGGAAGTCGCGGCCCTCAAACGCAGAGTTGCCGAGTTGGAAGGTCGGCAGCTCACCAGGAGCGAGTTTTCACTCCCAGGCCATCAACAAACCCACACACGACCGACCCCTCGGGTCGCGGATAACGCCTCACCCCTCTCCCTCGATATCCTGCTGGAGGCCGTCCCGAAGGGAATACAAATACCCCAGCTCGGCCTCTACGACGGGAGCTCGGATCCCGATTCCCACCTCGGCCTTTACACCTCCTGGATGGACCTACACGGCGCCTCCGACGCCCTGCGCTGTCGTATGTTCTCCCTGACGCTAGGACCCAAGGCACAGAGGTGGTACCATTCCCTTTATCCCCGCTCCATTTCAACCTGGGCTCAGCTCAGGTCGGCGTTCCGATCCCACTTCATCGGATCGCAGGTCAACCTCGCCCCCAAAGAATCCATCTCCAACATTGTGCAGGGCGAGAACGAAAGTCTAAAGGATTACATTGCCCGGTTCAATGACCGGGTCCAAAACATGGAGCGGTGCCACCCCGACGCCTTGCTCATTACGGCCCAGGGCGGCCTCAGGCCGAAGACGCTTTTCAGGTGGTCCCTGTGTCAGAACAAACCAACCACCTACCAGGAGTTCCTAATCCGCGCTCAAGATTATATCATGGCGGAGGAGTCCTCATCCATCCCGACATTTGACGCCACGCCGGCACCGACACAGGCGAAAGGGAAGTCGAAGGAAGAAAAATCGGGGAAGCCGAGCAAATCGTTCGCTGAGATCCGGGCTCAGCGGAAGCAAAGGGCCGAGGAGCTGAGAGAAAGCTACCAAGGCGTCTTCTCGGTGGGAGCCGCGGCGGTCTACGAGGAGATCAAGGCCAAGGGGCTACTGCCGGACCCTAAGCCGATGTTCACCGACAAAGACAAGGTGGATAAAACCCGCTACTGCTCTTACCACAAGGCGCATGGACCCAATACCGACCAGTGTCGAAACTTGATCTCGGCACTGCTCAAGCTGATTGACGACCCACAACTCCGGAGGTTCACCCACTCCGGGGAGAAGAGGAAGAAAGGGGGCCATTTCGAGGAAGGCCCGGACAGCGACGAGGACGCTGACGTAAATCCTCGAAGAAAGAAGCCACAGCAGGGCGGCCCTCACGAGATCATGACCTTCTGCCCCACCCATCAAGATGAGGCCGGCACCTCAAGGGGCAGAAAAAGAGACCGATCTCCTTGCACCGGGGCCGACCCGGTAAACTTCCCAACCCGGCGCGTCAACACCAGCCGGGGTGAGTCCCTCCTCTCCAGGAGGCAAACCAAGGCCTACGCCCGACAGGCCTATCATGCCGGGCAGAGGGTAATGCACGCCCACAGCAGGCCGGCGCCAGAGCCGACCCCAAACACCATCACCTTCAACGACGAAGACGCCTTCCTGTTCGACCATCCCCACTCCGACGCCCTGGTGATCACGGCGCCGATCATGGCGATAAAAATCCACTGAATCATGGTCGACACCGGGGCCTACGCCAGCATCCTCTACTACGAGACCTTCAAGAAGATGGGGATCGATAGGAAAGAGGTGCAACCCTGCCGGGAGCGGATCCAGGGCTTCAACGGCCAGACCGTCGCCCCGGTTGGACAGGTCACGCTACCGGTTCGGTTCGGAGACAGGGGGCAGCCCACGAAGACGATCTTAGAAACCTTCAAAATCGTGGACTGCCCAAGTGAATACAACGCCATATTGGGCAGGACGGCGCTCTACAAGCTGAAGGCCGCCGTCTCCATCTTCCATTATTCTCTCAAATTCCCTACTCCCGATGGGGAGGGGACCCACCGAGCAGATCAGAGGGAGGCGCGGGAATGCATCCTGACCATCCCGCGCACCGAAATAAATATGGCAAACTTACAGGAGGACGCCGGGGTGGTAGACATCGAGTCGGCGCACGACGGTCACGGAGGCTACCGCATGCTGGGAAACCAGACAGGTTCGCACCCCCCGACCTCATCGAGTGCCGACCCCACAATCACGGAGCCCAACGCCGGGGCAGATGACCTGGCCCCAGGCACTGAGATGACGGACCCCGTCGAGGACGGAGTCGAAGGCGACCTCGACGGGGACAGGGGGAGAAGGGCTGGCAAAAGGCCGATTGGAAGAGCACTATCCAACTTGCGAATCATGCCTAGAAGGTAAGATGGCCAAGAGGTCGTTTACGGCAAAGGGGTATAGGAGCCAAGAAGTGCTAGGATTGATTCATTCTGATTTGTGTGGTCCTATGTCGATCCAGGCTAGAGGAAGTTTCGAGTACTATGTGTCTTTCATAGATGATTACTCGAGATATGGGTACGTTTATCTGTTGCACCGCAAGTCCGAATGCTTTGAGAAATTCAAGGAGTATCGGGTAGTTGTGGAGAAGCTTCATGGTAAATGTATCAAGTCACTTCGTTCTGATCGAGGTGGCAAATACCTTTTTGGAGAGTTCAGGACATACTTATCGGAAGCTGGGATTGAATCCCAACTGACTGCACCCGGCATGCCCCAGCAGAATGGGGTTGCAGAGCGAAGAAATAGGACTCTTATGGAGATGGTTAGGTCTATGATGAGTTATTCGAGGTTACCAGATTCGTTTTGGGGAATGGCGCTGGAAACAGCATCGTACATTCTGAACTTGGTTCCATCGAAGTCAGTTGATACTACTCCTTACGAATTGTGGAAAGGGCGTAGGCCAGGCTTTTCACATATTCGGGTATGGGGTAGTCCTGCACACGTGTTAGTGCAGGAACCTGGCAAGTTGGAGAAACGTTCGGAAGCACGAGTTTTCGTAGGCTATCCCAAGGAAACGAAAGGTGGATTATTTTATAGTCCCGGGGATCAGAAGGTGATCGTTTCGACGAACGCTAGATTCTTGGAAGAAGACTATATTATGAATCATAAGCCCGCGAGTAGACTAGTCTTAGAGGAGTTAAGGGGTGAAAGCGATGGTTCCCCACCGAGTGCGCAAGTAGATACATCACATAATACTGCAACACGACACACTGAGAGTGTACCAGTGCAGACAGTGCCTCGTCGCAGTGGGAGGGTTTCTCATTTACCCGACCGATGGATAGGTCTTGGAGAGTCGTCAGACTCAGTTCCAGGAGGCCTAGAATCGGACCCAAGAACTTACGATGAGGCACTCCAAGATAAAGATGCAGATTCATGGAATGTTGCAATGAAAGCTGAAATGGGGTCAATGGACTCCAATCAGGTCTGGGATCTTGTAGAACTACCCGATGGGGTACGACCCATTGGATGTAAGTGGATCTATAAGAGAAAGAGAGGATTGGATGGGAAGGTGCAAACCTTTAAAGCTAGGCTTGTTGCGAAAGGTTATACCCAGATCGAGGGTATTGATTATGATGAGACCTTTTCGCCAGTAGCTATGCTTAAGTCCATTCGGATTCTCTTGGCTGTAGCCGCTCATATGGACTATGAGGTCTGGCAGATGGATGTCAAGACAGCTTTCCTTAATGGGAACCTGCAAGAAGACATCTATATGCAGCAACCAGAGGGATTCATTGCTGAAGGTCGTGAGCATCTAGTGTGTAAGCTTAATCGGTCTATTTATGGACTGAAGCAAGCTTCGAGATCTTGGAACATCCGTTTTGATGAGGTGATCCAGTCGTACGGGTTCACTCAATGTCCGGATGAGCATTGTGTTTACAAGAAAATCAGTGGGAGCGTGGTGGTGTTTCTTGTGCTTTACGTAGATGACATACTGCTTATTGGAAACAGTAAGAAGGAGTTATCAGACGTAAAGGTGTGGTTGTCTAAGCAGTTTGATATGAAGGACTTAGGTGAAGCAGGACACATTCTTGGTATTAGGCTCATTAGAGATCGTAAGAAGAGAATGTTGTGCTTATCCCAGTCTTCATACATAGATACTGTCTTGGCCAGATTTAGCATGCAGGATTCCAAGAAAGGTATGTTACCTTTTAGACATGGAATACCTTTATCTAAGGAGATGTCTCCTAAGACGTCTAAGGAGATAGAGGAGATGAAGACAGTTCCTTATGCTTCGGCAGTAGGAAGTCTCATGTATGCAATGCTATGCACAAGGCCGGATATTAGCTACGCCGTTGGCATGGTAGCTAGATATCAAAGTAATCCAGGACGGGAACATTGGTCTGCGGTGAAGCATATACTCAAGTACCTGAGAAGGACTAAGGAGTACATGTTAGTTTACCGTGCAGACAGCTTGTTACCTCTGGGTTACAGTGATTCTGATTTCCAGTCAGATAGGGATGAAAGTAAGTCAACCTCAGGTTATGTGTTTACCTTGGGAAGTGGAGCCATTTCATGGAGGAGTGCTAAGCAGAAATGCGTGGCAGACTCCACCATGGAAGCCGAGTACATAGCAGCCTCAGAGGCAGCGAAAGAGGCAGTTTGGCTCAGGAACTTCTTAGTGGACTTAGAGGTTATACCGAGTTTGCCACGTGGTATCACCGTGTACTGTGATAACAGTGGAGCAGTAGCGAACTCAAAAGAACCTCGAGCCCACAGGGCAAGCAAACACATAGAGCGCAAATACCATCTGATTCGGGATATCGTTGGTAGAGGAGACGTTGATGTTGCCAAGATTGCATCAGAGGATGCATGGCAATAGGATCGACATAGGTCTTTTAGAATAACGGATTGATAGGACTATACTGTAAAAGCGAAAGCTTTAAGTATAAGTGGGAGATTGTTAGTGTTATATACTGAAAGCTTGGCTTTGCATGTTATTACACATTTACCCTTTATGAATGAGAATCATGTTAGATTAAACAAGTTCTACGTTCTGTTGTTCTGCACTTAGATAGGGTGGGTCGTCATCGGGCGAACCGAAGATCACTCTATCAGTCACTTGCGAACAAGAATAGTTGTTCACAACCTAGATGGACATGAACACCCCATCCGAACGGTTGTAGTGTCAACTGTACAGTTTGTCTTGACTGATTAGTTGCACTAGTACATTTATGTATTGAACAGGATCCCAGAGAGGAGAAGTTCATTTTATACTGATCGTCGTAAATGAACTAGGCCTCGGTTAATTACTGCGTTCTCTTAACCCGTAAGATATTAAACAGGCAGATATATATAATATATATTACTTTGATTCACATGGGTGAGGTTCAGTTCGCTGGATTAATATTCCTACTGTTTTGGGTAATATTATTATATATAGGATGTGCTGTTAGGATATTTACGGTCACCATGTGCGTTAGTTTGATGATGTCCCCGGAGTGAGTTCATGAAGGATTGTTATGCTAAACCCTGCAGGTGGATTAAATTCCGGCATAATAAGAATGTGATGAACGAGCGCTAGCTTCGGTGAAATAATAATAAATTAATTAATTCTTGATTGTCAGTAATCGAATTAATTAATGGACATTATATCTTAAACGTGGGGAGGTAAATCGAGTAATTATTATTGGAGTCTCAAATGTAATTTGGGCTAGGGAAAGGGAGTGCAATAATATAATGTTGGTGGCCCATTAATATTATTTAATTAATTAGAGGAGTGGGTTTGGCCCACAGTTAGTCTAATTAATTAAGGAGCCCTTTTCCTAATCTCCTTAGGATCCCTACTGTAGCTCTATATATACATCATTAAGCTCATGAGAAGAGAACAGAAGTCTCATTCTCACGTGAAACCATCTCTCTCTCTCTAGATCTCATTTGAGCTTTATCTTCTTCTTGTTGCTCCACTGGTACAAGTTGAAGAAGGGTGTATTGAGTAATACAGTAGAAGATCTGTAGGTAAACAGAGACGAAATTGATTTTGACCTACAGGACTAACCGGAAGTCCGATTGAGACGTACAGTATACCCAGACGACCGTCTCGACGAGAGCTTTCCATCGCCGCCGACGTCGCCGGAATCCGACGCCGCACGCGCGCTCACGCGCCGCCGGAAGGTGTCTGGCAGCAAAATTTCGTTTTGATCTGTTTGCATCCGTTTGATCCAGTTTTGATCTGATCTTGTTCGTGCAATCCAAGACGCGTGTTGCGGTCAACCGTTCGTGGTCAACCAGATCTACATAAATTTTAAGCCGTAAGTTCTCTACGTCAAACCTTTAGATCCGCTGCGCATAGGTTTACGTTTGCTATTGAATTCGTGATTTGTACATAACGAGATCCTCACAGATCCCAACAGCTATCCCCTCCCCCACATCGACTACATGGTCGACGCTACGTCAGGACACGAGCTGATGAGTTTCATGGACGCGTACTCCGGTTACAATCAGATTCCCATGCATCCGGACGACGAGGAGCATACCTCCTTCTATTCGGCACGAGGTCTCTACTGCTACACCATGATGCCGTTCGGGCTAAAGAACGCCGGGGCCACCTACCAACGTCTAGTTAATAAAATGTTTGCTAGCTTGATAGGTGAATGTATGGAAGTGTATGTAGATGACATGTTAGTCAAATCCGTGTACGCGTCCAATCATGTAAACGATCTTAATAAAATGTTTTCTATTTTGCGTGATTATTCGATGAAGTTAAACCCGAAAAAATGTACGTTTGGCGTTGGTTCGAGAAAATTCTTGGGGTATATAGTTAGTCAGCGCGGCATCGATGCAAACCCCGAGAAAATCAAGGCGGTGCAAGACCTCCGACCGCCAACATCAATTAAAGGAGTCCAGAGCCTGACTGGCAAGCTCGCCGCGCTGAGCCGATTCATTTCAAAGTCCACAGACCGCTGCAAACCGTTCTTTGACGCGATCAAGAAAAATCACAAGTTTGAGTGGACGCCGGCCTGCCAAAAGGCGCTTGAGGCAATCAAGGAGACCCTCAGCCAGGCTCCGACGATGCAAAAGCCCCGCCCAGGTGAGATGCTGTATCTATACCTGGGGATTTCCGAGGTGGCTGTAAGTGCAGCCCTGATTCGAGAAGACGACTCAGGCCAGTTTCCGATCTACTACATGAGCAAGGCCCTCCACGACGCCGAGCTGAGATACCCGCCAATGGAGAAGCTTGCCTTCGCCTTGGTGACCGCAGCCCGGAAACTCAGGCCGTATTTCCTAGAATACCCAATCACTGTCCTCACGGCCTATCCGCTAAGACAAATCCTACACCGACCCGACACCTCGGGTCGAATGGTAAAATGGGCAGTGGAGCTGGGACAATACGATATTCAGTACCGACCCCGAACAGCAATGAAGGGGCAGGTACTATTGGACTTCATAGCCGAGTTCACGCCGGGAGTCGAGGAAACGAAGGGCGAAGAACCTTGGGTGATGTACGTTGACGGGTCCTCCACTGCCGGACGCGCAGGCGGAGGGGTCGTCCTCGTGGATCCCCAAAAGAGGCTATTCTGCCACTCGATCCAATACCTCTTCCCGGCAACCAACAATGAGGCCGAATACGAGTCATTGCTATCCGGGCTCGCTTTGGCCGAAGCCATGAGTCTGACCGACCTCACCATATACTCCGACTCCATGTTGATGGTTAAACAAATTTCTGGAGAATTCGAGGTCAAAGAACCAAGGTTGGTCCCATACTTGGGACTAGTGAAAAAGAAGCTAGCTAAACTTCAGACCCGAATAGAACATATTCCGCGAACGGAGAACGTGCAGGCCGACGCCCTAGCTCGACTCGCCTCAAGTGCCGGGGTGGAAAGCGTCGAATACGTGCAAGTCGCGCACAAGGAGCAACCCTCTGTGCTCGGCATCTCCGTGATGAGCGCCGACCAGGCCGTCGCAGACGAAGAATCAAATTGGATGATCCCGATCCGGTCGTACCTTGAGACCGGTGCGTTGCCGTCTGACCCAAAAGAGGCCAGGCAGCTCCGTACCCGGGCAGCTCGATTTACGATCGTGGCTGGTGAATTGTTCAAGAGGGGATACTCGACACCTTTGCTCAAGTGCGTGGACGATAAGAACGCCGAGTATATTCTGAAGGAAGTCCACGAGGGCGTATGCGGAAACCACTCTGGAGGATATGCCCTCGCCCACAAAGTTCTGAGGCAAGGATACTACTGGCCCAGCCTGAAAAAGGACGCCTTGGACATGGCTCGAAAATGCGCAAAATGCCAAACGTTCGCACCGAACATCATCCAACCTTCGCAACCTTTGAAGTCGATATTTAGCCCATGGCCGTTCGCCAAATGGGGGGTCGACCTGATCGGCCCCCTACCTACCGGAAAAGGCGGAGTGAAGTACGCGGTCGTCGCCGTGGACTACTTCACGAAATGGGCAGAAGCCGAGCCACTCGCCACTATCACCGAACAGAAGATGATCGACTTCCTATGGAAGTCGATCATATGTCGTTTCGGAGTGCCGAACTCGATAATCACCGACAATGGAAGACAGTTCGAGGGGAAGAAGCTAGAAGCATTTTGCGAAGAGCACAACATCAAACACTTCTTCTCGACACCATATCATCCCCAGTCCAATGGCCAAGTTGAAGCCGTTAACAAAATTATCAAACAAGGGCTCAAGGTCCGACTTGAAGCCGCGAAAGGAACTTGGCCAGAAGAGCTCCCAAACGTGCTCTGGTCGTACCGCACAACGGCGAGGTCATCTACGGGAGAGACGCCGTTCTCCCTAGCATACGGGACCGAAGCGATGGTACCTGTCGAGCTCGGCGCCCCGACCTTTCGAGTAGCCCACTTCGAAGAAGACCCCAACTCCGAGTCATTAAGAGCAAATCTTGACTTGATAGACGAACACCGGTCACAAGCCGAACTCAAAAACGCAGCGTACAAAAGACGAAGCGAGAGATACATCAATTCCCAAGTCAAGTCCCGCTCCTATCAGGTCGGCGACTTGGTACTAAAAAGGGTGACGGGGCCTGACCCCGGACCACTAAAACCGAAATGGGAAGGGCCCTACAAGATCAGCGAAGTCCTCCCACATGGGGCCTACCGCCTCGAACACCTAGACGGCACCCCCCACCAATACCCGTGGAACTCGGCCTTTTTGAAAAAATTTTACCAATAGGTCTAGGATGATCTCGTATTTTCGTTTTTTTTGTAATTTTACTTTGTAAGAATAGATGAAGTTTGTAAAGATACACGTTTGCCGTACTTTACTTTGTAATTTTACTTTAGTCCTTGACAAGCATAGATCGAGTCGAAGCGGTGTAATTAACGCAAGGAACGAAGTGTCGATCAAGGTCAGTACGATGACCTGGCCGGCACTAGCTGGGCTCAACTAGGAAGCCCAGTCAGGCCAATAATACCTCCGAGTCCGAACGCGAGACCGGCCGGGTAAGCTGCCACATGATTATGTGCAGGCCGGGTCAGCACGATGACTCGACCAGCACGAGCCGGGCTCGGCAAAGTAGTCCGGTAAGGCCACTGCGCCAATGTAAGAAATAAAAAATACAAAGTAAACAAAAAGTGCCGAGCCCAATCCCGGGCTCGGCCCTGCAAGTAAATCCAAAGTGCCGAGTCCGATCTCGGATTCGGCCATGTAAATAAATAAATACTCGGCGCGGCACCAAGCCCATACTTGGAAAAATCGAGAATAAACAATCATTCATTCGTAAGTAAATAAGTAAATAAAAGGCCGAGCCCAATCCCGGGCCCGGCCGAGCAAATAACTAGGCGCTTAGCCCGGCGCCAAACTCATACTTGGCAGAAACACGGCAAAAGTACGTAAACAAACACAAAAAATCCGATTATCCAAACAAACATAAGCATTCATTCATTAAAAAAGCAAACCGTAACATTCGTTTGTTCAAAACATAAAAACCTACAAATTAAGTTCTTCATAAAAAGACCACAAGCGGTCAACAAGAGCGGCACGCAGGCCGAAAATAAGCTACTTCCCAGGAGAAGGATTGGCGGACAAGTCCACCACGGCCACCTCCGAAGGTTCCACCACCACCTCGGCACCTTCGCCGGCCTCGCCACCCACGTCTGCCTCGGCCCCGATGTCGCCCTCGACTGCCTTCGAGGATCCGGCCTCATGGTCGTGAGTCCCCCGCAGAATCCGGGAGGGGTCGGCCTCATCTGCAAAGTCTCGGCTCGGCAACAGGAAAGGCATATAGTCGGAGAGGGCCTCGCCCGGCTTCAGGCGCATCTCGTCGGGAGGCGTCGCGCCGAAGTTGGCGAAACCGACGATCTCGTCCTCCGTCCATCCCCTCTGCCGGCGCACCAGAGCCGCCTCTTCCTCGTCCACCTCGCAGACGAGTCCCTCGAACTCGGCATCCAGTCCGTGCTTGGAGATCTTCGCTCGCATAATTTCGCGGAAGTCCTCCAAGGTCAACAGACCGGCGTCGAGCCGCTGGAAGAGCCAATAGAGATTGTAGCCGACCCCGGAGTCCATGTCGGCCATGATATCCTTGCTAAATATTTCCTGAACCTCCGGGTAAGTCGGCAGACGGAGCGAAATGTGGGGGCGGCCGTCCTCTGGAGCTTCCTGGATAACATGCTTCTCCATCTCGGCAGTGTGCGCTTCAAGCTGCTTCTGAAGGCTGATGACGTGGGCTTGGAGCTTGTCGAGCTCGGCCACATGCCGATCAAACTCCTCAGTCATGGCCTTAGCATGCTGCTCCCCAAGCTCAAACTCTCGGGCCGCCCAGGCCGCCCTCTCCTTCCTCAGCTCCTCGGCCATCCTGGCCTGCGACCGAGCAGCCTCCAACTCTTTCTCCTTGGCCTTCGCCGCCTCGGCCTCAGCCAACACCAAGCGGTTCTCCAGCTCGGAGGCCCGCTTTGCCTTTGTCTTCAGGGAGGCAATCTTCCCCTGGCAGAGTTCGTGGTCGGCCTCCAGTTTGCGGTGGTCGGCCAGGGCCCTCTGGGACCGATCGGCGGCCTGGACGAGCTCGACCAAGGCGCGGGAGATGGTCCCCGCCGCATGGTGAATGAGCGACGGGGTGGAGAGCTGGGTGGCGGCGGCCTGAGCAGTCGGGGTCCAAGCGACCAACGGGAGCCGAGCCGCCCTGATCATCTCCTCCGGAACCCCGAACTGGTTGGGGACAACCACCCCCTCGGCCGAGCGGAGGTCCAAGAACCAGTCATCCGGAAAGCCGGGCAGGGACTTAGCGAAACGAGCCCTCCGCTCGGCATCAATAGGGACGAAGGTGCTCGCCCCCTCCTGATGGATGTGCGCGTCCTTCTCCTGGGCGAGGCCCGAGCTTTCGGCCTCGGCGCCTTTCTTTTTCTTCGCCGCAGCCGGGCCCTCGCCGCCCGCACCCGGGGCCTCGCCGCCGGTCGAGCTCGGTGCCTCGCGAGCCCGTCGCCTCGTCATGCGCGGTTCCGGTGCCGGGGCGCGAGGGGCCTGGGGGACAGCAGGAACGGTGCTCGGCTCCACAGGGGTCGGCACATCGGCAGCTTTCGGGGCCGGCTCCTTGTTGAGCGCCGCCCTCTTCTTAGCAAGGTTTAGGCGACCAGACATGGCAGCTTTTGTTCTCGTTTTGAGTGGGTTCGGGTGCTTTCGGCGGTGTTTGTTCGCAGCCTTCACAGACTCGAATCCCTTGAGTCTAAGAAGAGGGTAGTAGACTGCAAATAAAGTTAAGGGCGCGGTTAGTACCGAGCAGGCCGCGAAGAATAAAATGACCAACAAGGTGCCGAGCCAAGTTAAGAAGCTACCTGGTTCGAAAGATCTGTCGACAATTTCCGGGCTAAGGTTGTGATTGAGGAGGTTCTCTTCTTTGACGAGGGCGGAATAGCGGCGGTCCTCTTCGTTTCGCGCCAACAAGGTGCTGAGTCGCTCGGCCAGGCGTAGACTGAGTGCCGAGCTGTGAGTATGGACTGAAAACGCAAAGTATGACCTGTTAGCACAAAGGAGAGCAAATCAGTTGGTGACGGATGAGAAAACAAAAACTTACGAGTATGAGAAATGAAATGAGTAGGTGGGTGCCGAGTAGCGTCCGGGGTCCTCCACTCGCCGCCGACCCAAAACCAGTGCGGCATGTAGCCATGCAGGGTCTCGGGCAACTTGGCCACCAACGTCTTGTCGATGCCGAGCAGCACCGAGCTGTAGTAGTTGCCGGTCTCACCGGCGCGCTTGAAAGCGAACAAGGACCTCACCTCGTCGTCGGTGGGGTCGGCCCAACCCTCACGACGGTACATGACGATCAAACTCATCAGGCGCGCAAACACTGTCGGCACATATTGACTGATGCCGACCTTAAGTCCGCTCAAAATATCGTTGAGAGCACTGGGCAGGGGAAACCGAAGGCCTAAGTGGATGCTGTGACGGTAGACCCCTATACAGCCCGGCGGCGGGCAATGAATCCTCTCTCCCGGATAGGGTGCGAACAGCCGAACGCCAGGGCCGAAGTTAAACTTTCCCCTCAGCTGAGCCATGTCGGCGTCATCCAGGATCGACGCCGTGTTCCAGGCCGTCGCCTGACTCGGTGTTGCCCGGATCCGTTCAGGTCGGCGCCAGAACCCCGGAGAAACGGTGGTCACCTCCTCGAGAGCGGCGTCGAACGACGCGTCCCCCATGGGGACACGCTCCCGACCGCCGGTTTCCCCTTGAAGGGTCTCATCAACCAGATCTGGATCGACATCGGAGTCGGTGTCCAGAAAATCGAGGTCGACATCGTCGTCGTCAGCTGCCGCCAAAGGATCAAGGTCGGCATCGTTCCCTTCGCGCAGCGGTGACAAAGGAGGGTTGGCTTCGGCACCTCCGCCACTGGAGGCGATTTCGACCGTCGAAGGATCCGGTCGAATCACAGAAATAGGGACGGCGGTAAGAATAACGTCCGCCTGCCGGAAGGAATCGCCACCCTTACCGGCGAAGTCGCCGCCGTCGCCCGCAGATCTCGGAGAAGAAGACATCCCAATCGAAAAAGGCAAGGAAAGAAGAAATAAGAGAGGAAGGTAGAAATTACCGAAGGATGGCCGGAAATCGTCGCCGGAAATTCTTGGGATGTGCTCGGAAATTGCAAAGCTCGACAGATCCGAAAAGAGAAGTTGCAAAAGTTCTTGGGAAAAGTGAAGAGAAATTCTGAAAAAGAGATATATATAAGATTCCCAAACCAATCGGAAGTGGACACGTGGACGGGCCTTTTGAAATTCGAAATTCGAAACGGTTCCTCAAGTAACTGAAGTGTTGAACAAGATAACCGTCACCCCCTGTTTGTCAACCGTTACGTCCGTTCGAAATACTTGGCCCTTAATCCGCCACGTGTCCCCCCACAGTGTGAATGCAGTTAACACACGTCCACGCTCTTCGACCGTTACGCCCCACGTTCCATACTGCCAATATTTGCGCCCCCACGATTCAAGTGTGGTGGAGATGCCGACCTTGAAGGGGACGAACACGGATTTGAGAGGTTAATACAGATTTGTTGGGTCCAGCTCGGATCCGATCGATCAAAGACGACCTCAGGAGAGGTCCAATGGACCTCACCCAAGCTTGGGGGCCTGTATGTTGATACCCGAGCCCGGCCCCAATATGAGTACCGGTCCGACGAATTAAGAACCGAGTGATGGCCGGCCGAACCGAAAAAGTCGGCACCTGAAACCGATCATGGGTGCCGAGCTTGAAAAGTATCAGGGCCGTCGGGAACGACGAGGGGACTCGGTCCCGAGCTCGGCGCCACGCTCATCAAGATACGAGTTCGGCACCCCGTTCGAAACCTAGCCAGGGCGGCTCCTGATGAAAGTACGACGCCGGGTACAATAAAATAATGCCACTTGTCCACGAATGATTGCCGATGGGACGTCCAGCTCAGCCAAAACGTGTCCGCATTTAATGCAGCCCACGCTAGCATTAAATGTATGTCAGGCAATGATTAGAGAATCCGGAAATCACTCCCAATCAGTCAGGGAAGCGCCGGCTTGTCCCGTTGAACTACTGTACGACAAGATCGTTGAACAGTACCCGAACAGTGCGATATTAAAAGCTACTATAAATAGCGACCCACCTCATTTATTTTGGGTTGTTGAAACTCAACTGCTCGAGCTCATATTTTCTCTCTTTAAAAGACTTGTAAGAAACTCTTGTAAACAATATAAGTATATCACAAGTGCCGACCTCGTACGAGAGGCCGACCTCGTGACCCGTTAATAAAACCGTAATTAGACCGTATTTCTCCGTCTTTTCCTCATCATTCTTTCTATTACTTGACTTTTTAACCGTTGACCGGAAACGTCCGTCAACATGGTGCTAGGGCTCTTTTGCTCGTGCTTGCTCGGGCCCTAGGGAACTTAAGCTTGCTCCAATGACTTTGGGGTGCTAATGATGGTTTCTGGGGACTTCTAAAAATCCATGAAGCTCTTTGGAATGCCAGAGCCTCGAGTGAAATGGGTTGGAACTCGGTACTCCTCTCCCTTGGCACTACACGCGCGTGAAAATGGCCAAGTCCTTACCCCTCGGCCCTCACTCTATTTCTCTCTATATGCTCACGATTTTGAGTGTCTAAGAGCTTATCCAAAGCTGAGAAGTGAGCCTAATATAGAGGCTTGGGCGGATTTAACAATGAGAGCTAATGGGGGACAAATGCATTTTTCATGTGCCTAGGAGTTGGGGAAGGTCTTGGACTTGCTTGGCCTGACCTTGCACGTTTTTAGGAGCATCTTGCAGAGCACAAATGCTGAGGATGGAGGTCTGGTCAATTCTGGACGTTCCCAAGGTAGTGGGGGGACAACATCTTACACATTTGAATAAAATATTGCCTTGCACATGCTCCACTTTGGTGCTAATTGTGTTTGACTTTTCCTTAAACTTTCTTAGGGACATCTTAGGCTTAATTAATCCCCAGAACCCCC
Source organism: Striga asiatica (assembly GCA_008636005.1). NCBI lineage: Eukaryota > Viridiplantae > Streptophyta > Magnoliopsida > Lamiales > Orobanchaceae > Striga > Striga asiatica. The sequence continues at coordinate 263,808 of BKCP01004350.1, read as the reverse complement.
TTAATACACGCAGCACTTAGGTCTTGAAGTAAATGGGCCGAAACTCTTGGAATTGGGCTCGGAAGGTGGGCTGGCACTGGGGCCTGGGCGCGCTGGGCTGCACACAACCCTGGACTGGCGCGGCACTGCTGGGATGTGCGGCCCTTGCCCTGGGCGCGGGTCGAAAATGCACAACATCTTGGGCCAAGCATTGCTAACTCTCCAAGGCTTAATGATGGCAGATAATAGGTGCCAAAATACTTAGAAAATCCTCCATATGCTCGGCTATACTTAAGCCTTCTTGGAACGGCTATAGGCCTTGGGCGCGCGTGGCTTGGGCGCGAGGCATGCTTGGGGCTCGACACTCTCTTTGGCCGAGTTTGCTTAAACTCAAGGTTGAAATGATGAGCTCCAAGACTTAGGATATTTCTAAGGAAATTCTCATACATGCTCGGCTATGCCATGGGCTCGCGGACCCTTGGCCCGAGCGACTCGGCACCACACGACTAGGCACATGGATCACTTGACCGAGGAAAAATCCTTGGTTCTAAGGTTCGATAATGATCAACTCATACTTAGAAAATTCTAAGTAAGGCTACAAGCGGCTTGGGCTTGATCAAGACTCGGGACTACTAGGCTCGAGATTTGGCTAGGCGCGGACTAGGCGAGAGACTCGTGACCGAACATACTCGGTTCCGGACACGGCTTAACTTGGACGATTTATCGAAACATACTCGGTTACGATTATTTGTCAACTGGAAATAATTAATCCCAACTGAATAAAATTCATTTCTAAAAATAAATGGATCGGAATTAATAACTGAAAATGAATAGCTGAATAATTGGGCTCGGAACTCGAAGCGAGCAATATTAATAAAAGAAAATAGTTCAAACTCGGAACTAAACTGTCACTTTTATTAATAATAGAACTAGGCTATTACACCCCTCATGCGTTTTTCGCGTATTTGAGCAATAGAGAGACGACGAAAAGGCAAAGATGAAGGCTCTCGAGAGCTTTCTGGTGGTCCTGATGGTTTGGTGATATGTGGGGATTATAACGGTGCAATTGCACCATCACGTCGATCTGGTACTAGCATCCGAGAGGGGGAGCTACCACCTAGAAAAGATGTGCCACGAGAAAATCCGCGCGAGTAAGTGCGACTCGCAGCCTGCGTCTCTAGGTATTTGCACTCAAAGTCTCTAGCCAAAGCAAAAGTTTCATCCAAGGTGAAAGGCATGTTCATCTGGAGATCCCGACGAATTGTTAACTTAAGGCCTGAGATGAATAAAGAGATCAATACTGGTTCTGCGATGCCCTTAGCAAGGTTCGTGAGAGATTCAAACTCAGACTGGTACTCAGCGACTGACCCTTGTTGTGTGAGTTTTGTCAGGCAGCCCTCCGGATCTTCAAAGTGCGATGCACCAAAACGGGCTTGAGCTCTGCGCCAAAATTCATCCCATGTAGAGAGCATTATTTGTGACTTTAATCACTGGAACCATGTTGAAGCTTTACCATCCAGATGAAAAGCAACAATTTTGAGACGTTGTGAATCTGGGGTCTTATGAAATGAGAAATATTCTTGTATTTGAAAAACCAACGAATATGGGTCTTCGCCATCGAAACAAGGAACTCAAGGCGAACCGAATATCCACGATTTGGAGGTAGTTCCTCAGTTTGAGCGGTGAGAGATTGTTCCTGTTTTGGCTTGATAAGGGCCAAAATTTCATCCATCTAAGCCTGAAACGTCATTTGTTGTGCCTTTAATGACTGTCGAAGCTCCTGGTAACCCTGAGTACTCGAACGAACAAAGTCATCCACTTGGGCGTTGAGCGCACCCAATTTTTGCTACCATGATCCTTCGTCGTGCCCCATGACTCGAATTCAATGGAAGCACCAGTAATACGTACGTGTATTAGCGTCACGCTATCGAGTGCGTGAAAACTCATTTCTCCACGATCACGTGAAACCTACCACAAGGGTTTATGAAAAATATGATTCTTATTATCGTTCAAAATGACAAATCCTAGCTTTATATACAGCTAGGTCATGTAACAATTTTAACATTATGGGCTTTCATAAACCAGCCCAAACTAAACAAAACTAAACCAACAAAATATAATGAATAATTATAACCAACTTATTATCATAGCGAGCGGGCCTTCGAATTATCCGGCGGGACCTTCTCTGGCCCAGGCTCGCATCTCTATCAACATCAAGGCTCGAACTCGTAGTCGTATCAGCCTTGTGGCAGTGGAGAGTTCTAGGCCGCCTTGAGCATGTCCTCCCAGGATTTCTTTTCGGTTGTTGCCTATTGTATTCGAACTATATTCCCTTTCAGTTTATAGTAATCTCTAACGTTTCGAAAAAAAAAAAAAATGTATCCAATCAAAAGTATCCCAACAAGAAAACATAACTAAGACTATCATGATAAGAAGATATGAATAGTTACCAAAAAATTTGAAACTGCCCTGAAAGTTGCACTAAATTATGTAGAACCCCAACCATCTTCAAAATTCTAAGTTACAACTATCACTTTATAATAGAATAAATTTGTAAAAAAAATTGAATCAAAGCGAGTACTTAACTATTTAATTTAAATTCATGAAAATATTTGATTATTGTTCATTTATCAAATCTAATTTGCAATTTGTTTTCAATTCGATTAAAATAATCAAATATATTCAACCGGACTCCAAAGTTGTTTTTAGAATAAATATATAAACACATATATTTAAATATATTAACATATAAATATAGTTAGATATAGATATAATAAATACAAAAATATGTAATATATACTTTTAAATATAAATTTATTCAGAAATATGTTTTATTGTATTTTATATTTATATTTCATATATATATATACATATATTATATAAATAAAATTTTATTTTTTATGTGGCATATTAAATATAATATTATTATTATCGTTGTATGCATATTTGAACTCATAAATTTCAAATCTTGAAATCAATTTTTTCGAATTCAAATTCAAATTTTGCAAATATGAATAGCCAATAAAGACAAAAGAACAATAAAGGTATAAACCATAAAAACGATGGACAAACAACAGCAAATTTCAAGTTATGCATATGAAGCAAATTAATAAAATAAAAAGAGAAAAAAAGGACACAGCGTAAATAGATGTTATGTTCCAAAGCCAAAACACTGCTCATACCCGAAACAGAGATGGGAGATAATAACTAAGAAAAACTGAAGAAGAAACGAAGTGAACATTGAAACAACCATGGCAATGATTTTTCACTTAAGCTCTTTAGCCTCTAGCAATGTCATCCTTGATCCACTTCCGTATCTTTTTGATAACCAAGAAATACTGCAGAAAAAGTGAAAATACAAAACGGTGCAAAGAGAGGGTAAATCATCAGACAAATTCTTTCTTTAAATTGCTGAGGTACGCTGTAATTGATAAACAAGAAGTACTGCCTAGTGAGTGTTTTTTTTTTTACTGGGATAGAGGAAACAAGGAGACTTGCCTGTGCTGCTAAGATGAGAGGTATAAATTTCTTTCCCCTGTCGTTTGCATTTGGGCCCTCAATCAACTTCTTGTCCACAAGAATGCCGCTTTTTCCATTTAAGACGGCATCTGTTATCGTTTGGACCAGATTTGGAATCCAAGGAGTTCCGGTTGGAAGGATCTGCAAAAATGAAGGCAAATCAATTTGGAAAATGTCGAATTTGTAACACAAGTTACATACACAAACGAACAGGATTAAG